>JBBPCS010003398.1:0-2500 GCA_037974645.1 Hollardia meadi
ATAATCCCCCCCCCCCCCCCCCCCCCCCCACACACACACACTTTACCCCCGGACACACGCACAGACGGACAGGAGTCCTGAAAAAAAAGTCCTGGAGTGAAAGAAAAGGCGTGTTGAAGCGAGCTCTTCTCAATTCATATCCCGGGTCAAAGACAAACTGCGGCTGGGGACGGTGGGCGGTGAACCCGCAGAGGAACAGCCTCTTTGATCTGACTCAGTGCTTCTCAAAAGAGAGCGTCCACAACTGAAGGTGGAAGCAGGGGAAGATTAGCCCGGGCCTTCAAAACCTGGAGAAATTGGTCCCTTAAAACATCTACCAATAAAAAATCTAAGGTTATTAGTTTTAGTACAGCCTTTATTCGACCAATAAGAAGGAAAGACGTCATGAAGAAGGTCATCAAGTTCACGAATAACCACAGAAATATACAATTACGCACAGTTTCGATCTATAATTTGTTCTGGACGCGCCTGAAATATACTCATATATTGAGTTTGTTTTGTTTAATACAAATGCAATAATAATACGCCAATTCTGCATTTCATTGATCCATAATTTGCTTGCGTAAAAACTTAGTTGAATGGAAAATATAAGACATAAACATAAATAAGACATGTAGGATGTCTGTTTTAACATGTTGCTTAATGACTTTTATTTATATATATATATATATAGTTTATTCCAATGAGGACATTGGCAAACGTCACTTTAAAGGCCTACGTGAGATTCTTATAGGCTAACATTTTATTTCATTATTCATTCTTCCCATTAGTATTCGGTTCAAACCCGTGTTTATCGGATTTCTGTGGTTTCTCAGAGTGTAGAGTCGGATATCCCTCGTCTCTGCATGATAATAGACCAGCAGAGACAGCACACCTTTCATCTCCGGGGGCCCCAAAACACACACACACACACACACACACACACACACACACACACGCACGCACGCACGCACACACACACACACACACACACACAGACACACACACTGAAGTGATCCAACTGGCTGCTTTCAATATACATCTGATTGATATTTTGCTGTGGTCGGGTGTTGGGTCAAAGTCAGGTTGAGCGAGTGAATAAACAATGACACAATGAGATGTTGGGAAACAGAAATATGTGACAACACTGAAACTGGTCCAACCGATCACCCAGTAAGTGACCCCGAGGCTGAAGTTGTTTACTTTATTTCTTCTTTAGATGTTGTCTTCTGTCTCCACTTGTATTAGTCTCCGTTTAGAGCAGGTGATGCACCTTGTATTATCTATGCACCTCTATTACTGGAAATGCTGAGGAGGTTAGGAGTGTAACAACAGCGCCCTCATGTGGTAAAACAGAACACCGAACACAATTTACTCAAGCACTCAAGTATATTATATTATATATAATATACTAATATACTATTATATTGTTCTTTTTACTCCACAACATTAATTTGATAGCGTTGGTTACTTTGAAGGACTAGATTATTTATACAAAAAATAAATCAACTCATATTATTGACCCTGCAGTACATAAAGAGATTAAAATTAGCCCCATCCTTTTCAGCTGCACAGTGATGAACACATTAATGCATCATTAATTATAATCCAGTAATATGATATATATATTTCTGAAATGTTAAATTAAATGGACCTGTGCAAAGAGTACTTTTGGTACTTAGTATCTTAATATTTTGATGCTAAATAGCAGTCTCTATGAAACCTGTGTCACATTAAACAGTTCCTTCAAAGAGACATTTCCTCTCTAAACTTCTCAGATTGTTTCAAGTCGCAAAGAGGTAAAATAATCAAGATTTATTAAGATTAGAGAAAAGTCCAAACAAAAAAAAAGAATCACAATCTATGTAGCAGAACATATTTTTTTTCTTGTTTTCTACCTCTTAAATCAATTTTCTACCTCGAGCTTGCCGCCCAGGTTTTGAACTACTGCTTAACTGTATGTAAAGTTGTAAAACTATAGGTCCACCTTGGCAAACATGCTATTTAAGCATTCATGCATTAGTTAAAGTCTGATAATATAAACAATAACAGTCACAGGGGCCATTTTTCTGCAGAACAAGTACGTTTACTTTGATACTTACAAAGTACATTTTGCTGCTAAACGTCGGTACTTTTACTTGAACAGGATTTTCATTAAATAATTTTTACTCATTCTGGAGAATTTTTAGCTCTTTAAGGATTTGACTACCTTTTCCACCACTGTCTTCAAACATCAATTAAGTACAAAAAATTTAACATGCTTAGGAACTTTGTGCATCACCTTAAGCCCACACAGACTCCAATCCGAAAAACAGAGTTCGTGAAACCAGGATCATGGTGTTGAAAACTGAAACAGAAAACTTGTGATCAAATTTCAGTATTTCATTTCAGCATATAAAAGATGTCTTTGTGTTCACAGAGGTGTTTCTAAGTATGTTTAACCTTCTGGTCAATGTCTCTGTATTGTAGCACCTGGAATATTAAGACTGGGATAGCAGTGACTCATCATGATTTGTTTTTA
>JBBPCS010003398.1:5000-7500 GCA_037974645.1 Hollardia meadi
AAACTCTCTCTCTCTCTAAATATATCTTCTCCATACTTCTCCTCCCCAGTCTTTCTCTCAGCCTCTCTCACACTTCTCTCTGCAATGTATCACCATCTGTTTCTCTACATCGCTCTGCTTTGTTCTGTCACTCCGCTAAGGAGCTCTTTTCTCCTTCCTCTTTCAAATTCTCTGTGTCTCTCTGTCAGTCTGAAAGTCAAATTCATCAGCCTTTTATGTTTCCATCTTCCCCTCCTTGTCTTTCACACTCTCCAACAGTGCACCCAACTGTTCTCACACTCCCTTGTCTCTTAACTGTGATCATGTGAACATATATACTCTCCTCTTTACTCTCCCCAGTGTGTCTTAGTATGTCTGGTTTCTTTTTGCCCTCACCAAAGGCATTATGGATCCATATTTAGAACTTCTTATTCATGGTCTCTACTGAAATTCTTTGTATATGTCAACATACTTGGCCAGTAAAAGTGAGTCTGATGAAGGCATCTGATTTATAATATAAAAGCAAGGTATATTGTTGCTGTATAATGGAGATGTGTCCAATTAAGGTTATTTCCATGATGTAGTTCAAATTTAAGTATGCTTTTGCCAAAAGCAAAGCTATTTTAGACTTGAGACTTTTTTTATTGACACTTAAGAGTAAGGCTGGGTATTGGTACTCAATAGCTACCTTTAAAGGTGCAACATAGTTGATTTGTCTCATTCCCAGGTTGTCAAATACTGACACTTTGGGTTGGTGGAAGGCCCGACCTAACCCAACCCAAAGCATCAGCATTTGACGACCCAAGAATAAGACTCAACATCATACAAATTGCTCCTTTAAGGTACCAAACCAAAATGTTTCCAGTCAAACCTGGAGATACCTGCATTTGATCCTTTTTGCTCTCCATCTAGAAAACATTTTTTTTGCTTGCAGCCAATCACTGAAAGTGTTCTTCAATTTAATGCAACGTGTGATGGGCCCACTTCTGCAGTCAGTGGTGGTGAAGTCGAGCGCAAGTTAGCAGTTCAGTACTCTATTTGTATTGGTATTACTTTATTATTTTTTAAATGACACTTAACAGCAAAGCTAATGCCACTTAGCATCCACTGCAAAGCTAACTTAGTAGCCTACATCGGCGTGTGCACATTAAAGTGAAATTAGGTAACACAGTTACCTTCGTTACACAGCTGTATTTATCTAAAGCTTGCTAACACTATCTAGCATTAGCCATGATAAGCCACTGGTCTTACTTCATGTTTCTTGTACACTAAGTACTGTAACATTTATTTACAACTCTAAAACAAAAACCTTGAAAATATATTAAATGGACCTTTTGGGTGAGATTGTTTTGTCATTTGCTGTTTCCACAGTCAAAAGGGTACTTTGAGTCTCACTGTTAAAGCTGACATGGCTAAAAAAAAACAATTTCTTAATGACAAATGGGCAAACTACTGCTGAGGAAACTCACGTGGCACCATCAAAAGCTTCAGAACTAAATGGACCTTTCTAGATTGTTTTATCAATTGAAAAGACTTCTTGGTTCTGTGTCACTATCCATCCACTGCTTTTATTGCTACAACTATCAGCTGATGTTGTTTCAGAGTCCGACTTTTAGTCACATTTTATAATACTGCATTCTGGTAAGCTGTTTTTAGCTAACTGCAGCGGGTCATTTGCATACAACCAAGGTGCATGGGCAATATCTGCCTTAAGTTCCTGAAAAGCTTGTCTTCCTGGATCTTCCTGGAGTGCTACGGGCTATTTTAGTGGGATGATGCTACCTAACAAAAGTGCATGGCTTCTCATTATATCTGATTGAAGAGTATAGTGGAAGTCTAAACAAAATAAATTGGCCCACACCAGCCATGTTTGGCACCTCAGTGGAAACGAAACAACTAGAGCTCTTGCTGGCCTCGTTTGGCTCTGGACTGGAATCCTGGGAGAGGCCAAATCCCTGAAGAGAACGCCCAGGGAGAAGCCACTGAGGCTAATTTCTCCCTGGAGGCCTGGATCTCCACTGGTCAAACTACACTGGTCTCCTGATCCCTGGAGAAATTAACACACTAACACACTGATCTCATTATTTCCCATTCTTCCCAATTTTGCAAAATGTTTTTTTGTACCATTGTTATCTTTTCAGTACAGAACAGAAGACACCATTGCCAGTCTTTCAACCCTCCCTCTACTTTGTCCCTCTCTGTCATAAACTCAGTGTTGTCATGTTTAATTCAGACACAAACTACTGTATGCATTTCCTTAAAGATAATTTATTCACAGGTACGTTATAGTTATCAGTAAAAAGTTCTTCATCTCTTATGCCATACACCGAAATCACACATACAAATACACACATAATACACCATTTAGTACTATATAAATGTTGATTATATAGTACATGGTTGATTTATTAGTCGGTCCTTTGTTTTAGATGATTTACTTTGTTTATGTGGATAGAAATTTTGAAAGGATTTTTATTGGCCTCAAGTGGCAGCAGGAAATACCTGAAAACTCAAAGGATTA
>JBBPCS010003399.1:0-12334 GCA_037974645.1 Hollardia meadi
AAGAGAAATGTGTTGTGTTCTCTGCCCTTTCTAAATTTGACAAAAATGTAAAAACATCCATTTATTAAGTACTCATACTGATTATTAGTGTGATTGAATCTGTTAGGTGTTTCTTTGCTTTCTAGTTCTGTTCATTCCCCAAAAATGAAAATCCTGACTGCATAGTTTTCCCTAGTGATTTAACAGCATGACAAACACTATATATGTGTGCATTTTATTTCAGTTATCTAAATTATTTTTTGCTTGTTGTTAGCAATATACAGAGAAACATACAGTATGTATAGAAACTTGCTTAGTTTTTAGGTATACCTAGCTAAAAGCAATGCAGTCCTGCAATGAATACTCCCTTAATGAAGGATATAATGTTCAGTTTTTGTTGAAACAGTTTTAAAGAGGTGTTGATTCTCTGATGTTGAACTGTATTGTGTTGTGCTGCACCATGATACTGCATGTTATTAGTGGTCAACCGATATGGGGTTTTCAATGGTCGATGCTGATACCAATATTTAGAGAGCAGGGCAGCCGATGGCCAATATATAATGCCGATATCATGTTTGTTTGTTTTTTCATCAGATAAAATACAACAATTCAATAATAACAAACAAGACACAAAATTGCTGAACTTAAATGAACATTTATTTAACACTAAGGTATTCACTTGAACACAGAAAAGTATTTGAACATAAAAAATGTGCATTGTCTCCGTTTGCTCTCTGTAGATCTACTAGGGCATTCACTTTCACAGCAGCCACACTGACAGGGCTGCCTGCAGCATTTTATTGGCCTCGTGAGCTCAGGCATCGGCCGATGCCGATTATCTCAAAAAGCCATTAATCGGCCCGATTAATCGGCCGACCGATTGATTGGTCGACCTCTACATATTATATTCCATTTTGCAAAACAACCCACATTGTTCCCACTCCAGAGCAATAGGTGGAGGTACCATGAATGTCAGTTACCCAGCAACAGTAAACAAAGAAACAGGAAGTGGTTGTACTGTGATTGGGGGGTGTTTTCTTTGTTTCTATTCTCTTCTGAAATTTAAATGTGGATCAAACAACCTTTGATTGCAGTATGATTTAGCTTTGATAAGTGCTGTTGAGCTGTTACTCATTTTTTAGGTAAAATCGATATAGCTGGTGATTTTAGGTTAGCTTTTGATTTGGGATTACAGCATTGCATGGTGGGAAAACTATCCATTGGTTACCAAGTAAAATGTAAATAATCTTTGTCAGGTTTAGAACACATCAGTTTCTTCTGTATTAAATTCCTGCATATACACACACATAAACACACATAGCCTCTGGTTTTTGGTGATTTATATATTGTTATCCCCATCATTCAGCATGGTGTGTCTGTGACAGGCCTCCTTGAGTCTGGGCTGTACAACTCATACTTACCTGGCAGGGGAGATACCATGATCAAGAAGGTGGTTGCTAGGTAGAGGTAGAGACTACCACAGCTCTATTAGTTGTAGTAGTTTGTCACTGTTAGGGTTGCAGACACTGAGATTTTCATGGTACAATAAAGTCTCAGAAAAAGTCAGTTTCATATTATTATTGTTGTTATTAAACTGAATATTATTTCCTGACATGAAACATGAAATAATTGGGGAACAAAAGCTGTACAGCTCCCATTTTAACAAAAGAAATTAGGAAAGAAGAACCAGGACCTTAAAAAAGTCATCTTTCTTAATAAATAAATTAAAACCATGTTTCCATTTGACACCATAAATAGGAGAGAAAATGGTGCAGGACCTTCTTACTATTTTGCTTAAACTAGATTACCAAAGCAGTAAATATTTCTTGATTTTCTTTTCAGGTTATGATTAAGAAAAGTAAGCATGGCTCAGGTTCATCAGGGCTGTCTTTAATACTAACATAATAGAATGTGTTAGCTCAGGGGTGGGCAACATTTTTTTCCAGAGTGCCATACTGACGTAGATAAAGTATGCGAAGGGCCACAAATTGGACTGTTGATTACAGCAAATTTGGATATATTCGGACTGACCTTTGTCATCTTTTTCTTCTCTTTCCTGCCATAACAAGATTGTGGCATAGTTGGCATGCTTGATGGAAAAATGGCTCGGCAGGTGTTATAACTGGGTTAGGCCCGCCCAAGTAACTTCTCTGTGTGGGAAACTAAGCCCCTCTTACACAGCCTGTTCAATGCGGGCCTGTTGCGCCTCTGATATGCCTCACTGTCTGTATAAAGGTCACAGAGGCGTAATGGTGGGTTATAGTTGCTCCACCTCTGAGATGGCAACAGAGCGCCAAATCAACGTCTGTATAAATGGAGAGAGCCGGCAAGGCGGAACGACGGACAGGGCTGTGACGTTTTGTCAAGTTGTGTGCGATTTAAGAGCAGCTATCAGCAGTTAGCAGCTAACTCAAAGAAGAAGAAAAACAACCAATCAACCAATGTTTACAAATTGTGTGAGAAAACGCGAGGTTCGGGAGCTACTTACCCTCCGAGCAGAGGACAAGATCATCCGTCACATAACAGGGACGGTAAATGATTGTTATTGCCACAGTGAATTGTGTGACCTGAGGATCAGAGAGACCCTGTTCCACCCACCTGCAACCCATCCGCTACTAATCAGAATGTGCATACTTAACTCTGACCCAATCTCCCAAAGCTTCAAATATTCATAGGTAATTCTCACTGAAACTTTGAAGCCCTAAAAGGGGTATTCAGGACAGATATAAACAACAGCCAATGCAGCAAACATGGTTAAGGCAGCCACCCTGAACAAGTGTTTGGCCACAGATTGCATCTTGCAGTTGGTAAGTTGTGCCCATGTTTTATTTACTGAGCTGTTTTACTTAACAAACTCTCCTGAAATACAACAGTTGTCTTTGGTTTAATCTGTTTCATATATCCTAGTTTTACTGTATACACTAAGCAATTTATTGTGAGAGGCACAGTAATTTCAAACTGAAGGGCACAACACTGATGTAATAGAATTGGGCTGGGGAAGGATGAAGGAGACAGACTGTCAGGTTGATGGCCTAAGCTCTGGATGCAAGGACTGATAACCTCTGCCATTAATGTGACATTTTTAAATAAATGAAGCTAATGGGGTTTTTTTTTTAATGTAAACAATAATAATGAAGTAAAATGCCTGTTTATTTTGGGTTATGATTAGGAAAAGGAGTTGGTGCTAAACTCATGAAACACAAGTTGTCAATGAATGGGTTTTTATAGATCTTAAAACATTTAAAAGCATGCAGAAACTAAACTATACATTTCATACTTCATTAACCTATAGTATAATCATTTGCAAAAACAGTTTCATGAGCACTTAATTTTTCATAATATAAATGTGAATAATATGTAATGCCGTTTTCCTCTCCTTGAGATAATGCAGTAAAAAATGATGGATGCATCAACCGTGCGGCAGGTGTCTGCAAGAAGCTGGTGGGCCACTTGTCTCACGGATGGAAGGCCTGAGGTGCTCTAGAAAAACCCCGGAAGGAACTCAATCTACCGTCACATTGCCTTGTATTAGAAAGAAAATGCTATATACATTTTTAGGTGAATGGGATTGGAGGAGTAATGCAATTGGTCAGTTCAGCTTAAGTTGTAGCCCCATGGAAATCCTAGGAGTAACTTTTGATCATCCTAAGGGTGATAGTCTCTGTAATAGGCCAAAAAAATTAAGTCTAGTCAAGAAAAAAATGGACTATGGAGATGCAGAAACCTTGTCCTTAGAGGGAAGATTATCAGTTGTTAAAGCAGACCTACACCTGACACTGTTACCCTTACACTTAGAAGCATATGTGTTCCCAATGCATTTTTTTTTAGTTAGAAAACCTCTTTTGAGGGAAATTAATTCATTTTGGGGGTTTTATGAGTATATAAAGCGAGAAGGTTTACCTGTGTAAGACAGAGGGAGAACCCTTCTCAACATGCCTCTAAATTGGATGTACCGTTTTACAGTAATGTATGCACTCTATTGTTGGCAAATTATACACAAAAATGTCACATCTAGTCCAATCCACTTTGTATGCTCACAAGTTAACATTGAATAATTCTGTCCAAGAAACACATTTTGTTGAAGTAACAATGTGACATGTTCCATGGAAAAGGCATTTTGCATCATTGTTGAAATTGTTAAAACGTCTTGTATGTCTCAAAGCTGTTGAATATGAAACTGTGGTGTACTTGTACATGATACTAAAAATCATGTAATGAAGGAAAATATTCGTTCACAAGTCACTTTGATTTCACTGAATTCAACTAAGTTGTGGAGTGCCAGACAGTCAAAAGTCAATGATTCTTTTAAATGGACTAAAGTCAGAGTGGAAAAAATGTATTGAAATTTATATTAAAATAAGATGTAAATTGGATGTACAAAAGTGGGGCTGGGACTCTGAAGGACAAATGGAGGGAACTTGTTTTTAAGTTAGATTTACTGTATGTAGTCATTCTTCCTTTTTACAACCTGTGACATACCAGTCACTGAAAACGTAAGATCAGTTACAATAATTTGTGGTTAATTTTGTTTAATTTGATCATGTTCTTGTTCCTTGTTTTTCCTCCAGCATGGTCATTCTCTACCTGAGGTGTCGTGCCAAAAATAATATTTTTAATTTTAATAACACAAACATCAAGGAATTTAGACATGTATTTAGTATTTCTAAAATTCTGACTGTGGCCCTGAAGTTATTAAAATTTATTTGACTGTAAATTACTGTTTCTCATGGTAATCAAATCTGCACTAAGTGATATTTTTGGATTCAAAGCTGAACTAAATTATTTTACTTCTGTTAAAATATGACAAGAACACTTTTAGTGCCAAACTCACTGAAAAGTTATTTTAAAATGTCAGCAGTGCTTTACACATTTCTCTCTTTACAGTTAATCTTCAACCCCATAAAAAAACAGATGTAGAAAGGATAACTCAAATCAGCAATTTTAATCAAGATCAACAAACAATGAAATGTGTTCAATAAATCTCAGTGGACAATGAAAAGACAGCACAAATTAAGCCAACACAATTTTTTTCCCCACATTAATGGACAACAAATATTTAGCAAATGCTCGATTTCAGCCTGCAGTTAAAACATTGCAAACCATATCCATCCATTTAAAGACAAAATAAACAGTCCAAGAAGAAAATTCTTTGAAAAAGTGGAGTATTCATTTCTGTGTGATGGGAAATGAATTCTGGTCCATTAACTCTCCAACTCTCTCCTGGAGAGTGTGAACCACCTCTGCCAGGATAAAAAGGTGTGTGTCGTCAAGGTCCTTGAGGATGAACTTTTTTCCCAGGGCCATCTTTTCATCCAGGTAGAGGAGGAACTGTTTCATGGCAGGATCACTGATCCAGTGAGCAGAGTAAAGCAAGGGCAAACAACTTAATACGTTTTTACATTCTGCACAATTGTGAGGAATAATGTGTGCGTGTAGCTAGCGTATCCGTTTCACCACAAGTTTAATTTTGCGTAACATCATTTTCATTTGAGTAACTTGATCAAATATTTCTGGGCAGACTTACAGTTGCACTCACCATTCAACAAGGACACCCTTATGTACGTTAACCATGTCGACAGGGGCAGAGAAATCGGCAGTCGATGCAAATAAAACTGCTCAAAACCTGCATCACAATAAACACAGGATGACTTTCCTGACCGTAAACACGAGCAAGTTAGCTAACATGGCAATAGGTAAACTCAGGACTGTAAGTTCCAGTCGTAAACCAAACCGTAAACCAAAATTTGAAAAGGCATGTTTGGGTCTCGGTGTTTTTGGATGATCATATATATATAAGCTAACCTGTTACCTGTAAAACAAAATCAATCCAGTATCGTTTGTGTTCAGAACACGACTGCTAGCTTTTAATTGTTAGCTTGTTAGCGCTAACAATCGTTCAAAAGTAGCTACATAACCATAACTCGAGAGATACTGTTAAATCCTGCCATTTGCAAAAAATAAACAGAACAATCTGCCTCGAAATATTTACAGACTAGACATACGTTCACTAACCTGATAGCTGGAACTGTTTCCTGTAATAACTTTTTAAAGCATTGTGGGATGACGTACGGTGTGCACCAAGGGACAATTTTCTGCGACACAAATTTGCGCATGTAAATAGATTATATTACAGTATCAAAAGGTGATTTTTATGGTTCCCTCTTATGGGAGAAAGGTGAATCCTTGAATTTTAGGACCCATTCGTACCATGATCATTATTAAGTTACACTGTATTAATCAATGATGAAACACGCTAACTTTGAGGTAGGTCCTCTCACAATTATGTCATTTTCTATTGCAAGTTACATTCTTATGTAACATAATATAGTTAAATTTATTAAAAATCTGCTGTTGATAAATGAAATAACCATTTTGTATGCTTTCGATCAACCCAATGAATTAAATGGTTGACAATTAAAGGTACTTATTAACATTGGAGCAGAGGTTTGTTCGATATTACCATTAAGCAGTCATGCTCAATGATTTACAACATTTCCCACAATAGTCTAATACAACCAGTGATTTTACAGGGATATATACCAATGTATGTAGCAACATCTCTTGGTAGTAGACAAATTTATATTGTCTCAGTCAATTTGGCCATTTTGTTTAACCTTAAAAGAATGTACTGTATATATTTATGCAGTTTTGTCACATCGCCTGGAAAAGCATGAAAATGAATGTCTCACAACACTTTAGTATTAATATGGTAATAATAATAACGTTTTTTTTAAAAAAAGATATGCAGTGCAATGTGGCTTTGTAATTAAAATGATTCAGTGCACATAAATGTCAAATAAAGCCTCCCAACTTCAGACGTTTATTCATTGTCAGCATTGCTAGTAGCAATTTGGACATGGAGATTAAAACCTAATTACTTGGTTAGTTTCATACAAAAAAATAAAGCAACCTGAACTAATTTTATTACAGGTCTATTTGAGGTAAGGTTCAGGAAGAAATATGTTTGGCAAACAATATGACTTTCATACTGTAGCTATAATAAAATAGGTATATATAAAAATAAAATCGTACATCATGGCTGTGGTCAAAAATACTGGGGAGCATGAGTGGTAATGACATGTCAGTGCCTCTAAGTAAATATACTGTAGTATGAGCATTATTTGCCATACGTTAGGTTGGTAAGGCTAAGATGAAATGAGAAATTAAAATACAGCCTAAATTTTCATGATCTCAACTTGAGATAAAAATGTCTTTATGTTCTATAAAAATTCAAGTCATGCTTAAAATTCATCTGACTTACGAGTGAGACCATTGTAAGAGGATGACTAAGAGAACAAAATAAAAACCCATGTTTCTTTCATCATAACTCACAACCCTTCACAGAAATCAATGTGTAAATAAAAGTAATTTGCACAATTATACTATAATCACACAAAAGTAGTTTATGTAAATGTACAATAAGGAGTGGCAGTTATGTTTCCATTTGGTTTGGGGTGGGTGACAGTGCTCTCTCCCATTTCAAGTAAACAGTAGGTTGTATCAGTTTGTGTTTTGTGTTTGTAATTTTTCAGTCAGTGGCTCATGTAGCTCTGCAGTGCTTCCTGGATGAACTGGAGACTGCGCTTATAGAGAAATGAGTCCTTCTTCTCTGGCTTGCAGATGTTGAGATGATCCACATCCACCTCAATGAGCTCCCCAATGCCGAGATCTGAAACCAAACCAGAGCAGGCTAACGGTAAGAGCTACAGGAACAAGATTACAGACTTGTAGCTTTCAAGATCTTTGCTATTTTTGCTCATGCATTCATATGTAAGATATACATCACAGATAGATGGGTCTTATTTCCGATGTGCATTAGTCTTACATACTTGCTGACTGTGTCGGTACCACCAGTATCTTGATCATGGGACCAATGTTTGTTGGTAGCGTCTCTGCAAAGCTCAGCACCTTGAATTCCTTTTCTTTGGCCATGTTCAGGAATTTCTCATTCAGGCTGCGCAGTGCTGGTGAGTCTTAAAACACATGGACAACAACTCGCACTAGAATTTTAACAATTTCTATAAATCACAAACAGTCTTGGAACTCAGAATTCATTTATTCACTTACCTTTACAAAGTTCCTTGACTTCTACAGATGGAAAAAGGAGATATCTCACATTGACAGAGTACTCTGCCATGAAGGTGCCATGGTGAGGGACACTATAGAACATAATGCCCTTGGTGTTATTTAACAGTTCATGCATATCTGGGTCCTCTGAGGCATCAAGCAGCATTTTCTTCACAAGCAATCCTGATAGGAGAAATCAAACACAGTAGTACACAGACAGAAAGCGAGTTCTACTTTTAAATAAGTAAAATCACATATAGATGCATGTGTAGAATAAGACCAAGCCATTTGTTTTTCATGTTGCATTCAAGGGATTTGAGTAAAAATCTAACATGCTTGTGGAAGGAAAGTTTTGACAAAATACCTCCCATACTGTGAGCTACCCAGACCACAGGCCTCTCTCCAATTCCTGCTTGCTTTAACTTCTTTAGAAGTTCTTGACTTCTGTAGGCCAAGGATTTCCTGAAGAGACAAAAGCAAAATAAAGGAATTAACAGTTCACTCACTGAGAGTCTGCTGGGATATTTTCGGATAAAAACCATTTCATCTTACTAATATAGTAAAATGACATTTAGAAATATAGTAGCTTAATTAGTTTCATCATGTGCAAGTTAGTGAGTTGTCTAAAAACATGAAGGGCTCTATGTTTTGCCTGATGCAAAGCAGCGCGCAGCGCAAGTGTCATTACTGGTTTACTATTTTTCCTGTTATTTAACGGGCACATTATTCAGATAGTAAGGTGCACTTACAGGGTGGCTTCACAATGCGCATACACTCTGCTTGTTAGACTCTGACGCCTGGATCAAGAGGCTTTGAGAGGCTGCATTCAGTAATTTTAAACGTTTCCATGCACCCTGCAGTAATGTCACTGCAGCAAATATCGTGGGACACTAAAGCAGCAAAACTAAATTATAACTCAGCAGGACAGAGGAAACAGAATTAAACTTTAAGCTTTACCTCAAACAATTTTAATAAATCTGGACTGTGTGTGTGACATTTTGGATGTGTAGAACATCAGTAATTAACATTAGATCCTGACCGGTCCTGACGGCATGTCGGGAGATTTAAATAATTAATTAATTTAAGCTGCTGTGCGTAAATGCACATAAGTGTCTCAATGGGGAGACATATGCATAATTTCTGCTTCTGTGGAATCGCTGCAGGTAATGTAATTGATATTTTCCTCATTCGTGATACATTACTTCACCCATCTGCATTATTAATCAGAATGATAATGTTTATGACCCGATCCACACACTGCGATTCCTGCATCTCTTACACACAGGGATGCCAGCAGCCCTCCTCAGTTAAAGATCAGTGCATTTGTTCATATGCAGTCAAATAAAGTTGTTGATGGGACAGAGGATTGGGAGACACCGGAGGCAGAGGGTCCACCAGCCAAAGACCACATGCCTGTCACTCAGTGAGACAAGTGCCGCTATTTAAATAGCAATGCCCCCTGTGCAGGTGCACCTGGCTTTTAAAGGGAATGGGAGATGACACTGATTGGTTTAATTCATGCTACGCCCAAAACACACCTATGAATAATTTGCATCGCGCCCTACTTCGTACCCAGATTATCTGCAGTTTAACTAGCAAAATGGGAGATGGACACGCCCTAAAGCCACTTTGACTTTAGACCATGCGCTTTAGATCTTTTACATAGGGCCTGAAGATATTAGTAAGTAATAACTATGTTAAGCAAAATAATAATTTCCCCAATAACAGAGAAAATATAATTTTCCCGTACTTGCTCTACTCTTTTATACTAGACACCAATGGAAGTGTAGAAACTACAGATTCCTCACCTTTGATTCTCAGCTGGACACTTGGCCATCCAATCACTGAGGTGACTATCATACTCCACCGATAGTACTCTCAGATTTGGACAGTCAGCAGCCAACCATGACTGTCAATAAAAGAGGACACAATAGATGAACAACAGTGAGAAATGACCTATATCTATAGTTTTTCCAAATATTTCATTTCATTGTAGGAGTAAAAACATGGAAAGACACTTTTTGGTGATCCATAATACTCCACAGTAATTAAAGGAAGGATTAGTTAAATTTTTCACCTTTGGCCAGCACTCTGTGTAGTCGTCTGTGCTGTCTGCCTCCTTCTTTTCCTCTGCCACAATGCGGTCCTTCTGCCTCCACGTCTTAAAAGCTGCCCCTAGAATCCCATGGATGAAGAGCACGTCTGCTTTGATTGGCTGGCTGGAAATTAACACATTGTCAAAGATAAATGTTGGTTTACATATAAAATAAAGTGAAACTAATACATTATTAAAAATTATGTCACAATAGAGTTAACTGTTTTCCTACTTGCCACGTGTTTGTGGGTGGAGGATATAGATGCCGTCTTGGTATTTCTCGTTCACTGCTTCCCTATCCAGATTAGCCAGAGCACGGGCTGCATGAGACGCCTGCATGACATGAGGAGACTGCATCATCTCAGCCAGGACAGAAACCCAGCCTGAAAAAAAAGGCATCCATTGTAATTGGTTGTTAAATTTTCAGTTAAAACAATTTGGACATAAAGTATTAAAAACAGAAATTAAAACAGAAAACAAACACAAACATAAAAACAAGTGTGTGAAACAAGTATGAATACCATAAAACATTTCTGGGTTGATCAACAGCTGATGGCTGTGGTGACAACATAAAAAAAGCTGTCAACATTTAAATTTTAAGTTTTTGTATGGGTGAATATGTAATCTGTTGATGAAATACGTACATGCAGAAATAGGCTCTAAATCTTGTTTTTAATAGCATGCCCAGTACACCAACAAACAAAAACCCTCTATGTAAATGAGTTACAGACTTACCAGACTGGGCTATGGCCTGGTGAACGCTCTCATTAAGTGCCAAATTTCCTATGATACGAACAATGTTCCTCTGAATCTTCAGGGAGTCTCTGCGAAGCTGATAAACCCTCTGGAGGAGCTGCAGGCCCCCATTGGTAACTATGTGGTCACAGTGGCTCTGGACCTGCAGACAGTTTCAGTAAGTCCAGAACATTTATTCACCTTACATAGGCATAAAAATAATCAACCACAGTCTCTGCAGGAGTTCATCCAAGTCACTGAGATTGTATGGACACAATTAACTGAAGAGAATGGGGTAATAGTTGTTCCTGTTAAGAAAACAATGGAATTCAAAGAACAGTGTTCGGAGTATACAATAAGGGAACTGTTCCATAAAAACTTGCATGCTGACAAGAGTCCCACTACCAATGAAACAAAAGAATCCACTGAATTAACTGAACTAAAACAAAGGTGCCTTGTGTTTTGAAATAGCTTTTTACTTTTTTAAGGCTCAGTGCATAGGATTTAGAGGCATCTAGCAGTGTGGTTGCAGATTGCAACCAAACGAAAACCATTTGTCTCACCCTACTCAACGGTGGCTGTTAAAAACGCGAAAGGCCCTCCCTAGAACCAGTGTATGGTTTGTCCATTATGGGCTACTGTAGAAACATGATGGTGCAACATGGTGGAATCAATGGAAGAGGACCTCTGTAGATGTAAATGGTTCATTCTAATGTAATGAAAATACAATTCTTATTTACAGATGATTATACAATAAAAAAATAAATAAAAATGAATTTTTCATTCCATTTCTGCCCTAAATCCCCCTAAATACTACACACTGGACCTTTAAATGTAGTGGGAAGATGAAAAACAGTTTAATAATAAGAATCGCTTAACTTTGACCAAGACTTGATCATGTTTAGATGCATTATGGCCACCATTACCTTTGAGTGCTGTACCAGCGCCTGTAGGCAGAAGGATTCCACCTTCTCAGAGGGAACAGAAGTGAGGCTCTGGGCGTAAGGCAGCCCATTACCCCCAAAACACCACAGACCACCCTGCAACATAAGAGAGGACAATCGTTTGCACAAGGATTTAAATCAGATTAGAATTTTCAACCTTTGAACAAAAAGTTTTTCTCCTGATACTTTGTATTCTAGCTAGTACTTTCCAAAACACCATATGTAAAAGTGCACGTGTGATTTCAACTTTCCATTTCAATTACCCGTTGCGCTGCCAAGGACTGGGTGCTCTCTCTGAGGGCCAGTGAGGTGAAGTACTGAACACATTTGTCTACCTCAGACTGAGGCAGAGACGCCAGCAGCTGCCGTAGTTCATCCTCTGCAGACAAACCCTGTGAAGAAGTTAACACATCTATAGCCTGTTCCAACAAGACACAATATCAAATCAAATCAAATCAAATTTTATTTATATAGCGCCAATTCACAACAAAGTTATCTCATGACACTTAACATG
>JBBPCS010003400.1:0-12332 GCA_037974645.1 Hollardia meadi
CACACACACACACACACACACACACACACACACACACACACACACACACACACACACACACACACACACAGCTGCTGCTCTTCTCATTCACACAGCAGTATGCCTTGTTTAATGTGTCAGGTTCCCTTTGGCTGCTAAAGCTGTCAGGGAGCTGCCCCTCCGGTAATCCATACATCCTCATCTGTGTGTGCGTGCGTGTGTGCGTGCGCGCGTGTGGCAGGCCCATCGAGTCTTTTTACTCCCATAAAGAGTTTTGTGCAAACTTTCTGCACTTCTTTTATGAGCTTCAGATTCAGTTTTTACCACCTGCTACTTCTTGAACTGGCTGTATCATATTTCTGGGAGCAGATGTACGTTTTGTAGCTGCTGTGGAAGTTTCTTTTTTTTTTTTCTTTTTTTTTTATTGCACACTGCTGGCCAAACTGCTGCTGCATATTAACACCATAATAAAAAAGAAAAAAAGTTTTGCTTATGTTTACAACCTGCCAGGAGGTACAAGGAGCAGACTGGTGTCTGCTTAGCTGAGCTGCAAATTTATGTCCAAACAGAGCACTTAAAAGCACATTACACACACTGTTTCACCCTGTTGAGTCCACTACACATAAGGCCTTTGGTGAGAAAAGCAGGGAAGGTGGGACATGTGCATCCTCAGGTCTTACTTCTTTTTGTTTTTATCTCAATGTGATGTCAGAATACATCTAGAAGGCTCTCATAAATTAGGGTAAGAGCACAGCAGAAACTACAGTGACGATATCAAACACTGTAAGGGGTGCAATGAGACAATTTGGCCTGTTTTTGTGTGTTTATGGAGGCATGTGATCGTTTTTCAGATACATGATCCAGGTTGTACTTAAAATAATAGTTAACACAAATTTCATGTAAAAATAGATGACTACCAGCCTTGAAATATTCTATGTTGAGTCTAGGTCTCTGTGGTGACAGCAAGCTGCAGCCATAACAGCTAGTTTTGGTTAATTTAGTAAAATTGATGTTTATAAGACGTTGGGGGATAACACATCACAGTCCAGGACTTATGTCCATTGTGGTCCTTGATGTTCCGTCAGTACATCTTCGCCACAACACTGAGAGAGCTGTTCAACAGCCAAACGTTCAAGCCAATAAGCTAAATCAATATGAAACAACCGAATTCTCTCTGGAAGTGCCAAGTCTGTCCTTTCTTTTTTTATAACAGGTTCAGCTCTTAATAGCAGTTTTGACTTGAAACTTGCAGCATTTCTCTGTAAAAGTCACTTTGACAATCGGTTTTAAACCCTAGAAATCTTTATTATTGGTCGAATGCTAGAATCGCTGCTCCCTCTTCATGCTGAGGAGAAGTTAACAAGACAACTCAGTGTGGCCCCACGTCTTGCTTCTCGAATATGATGCATGCATTGTGGCCTTGTTTGGAATGGGCCTGTCAATTGACTCAACATGGGACTTTTGCATATCACATATGTTTGTATGAAAGCCAAAAAAAACCCCCTCTCAGATAGATCAACCGTGCTATCCCATGTGACAGGTTTTATATATCACAGGTGCAGGTATAAAACAGTGGACTTGACTCATACAGTATATCAAAATTGTGTTTGATAAATGATGCAAGAAAATGACACAGAGCGAATGATACTGGCTTAACATCTAACTGTAAAAGCAGCTGATTTAGCCTGTGTTTAAAGTTAAACCTTGGCTGGGAATGTGCAACGTGATTCTGTTAGTAGCCAGTATGAATGGAAGCTTGAGTGCCAGCCAGTAAACCTGCCAACAGGACATCCTCTGACCTTTCCCCTTTCCGTCTCCTGTCTGATGGGTCTGAAGTTACACGAGCAGTTTCATGAAACATTATCCAGCTGGCATTTCTCCGAACATGATTGCTCTTGTGTTGCAGCGCGGCGCTCCTGCTCTGCTCACAGCTGCCCCAAATTAAAATTTGCCTCCAGATTCACAAGCCCCCCCCATCCTGCAAGAAATCAGGGGCGTCAAATTGGGTCATAAATCACTGGTCGTTAATTTTTAAATCAGGTTGCGTTTTCTACAGTCATTCAGAAACTTGCCTCAAATCTCTGGTTACACTTTAGCTGGGAGAGTGAGGGCTGCCATCTGCATACCCTAACATGACACTCACCATGTCATGAGTGGAGAGCCGATGCATTATTGAAAACCGCACTGGTGCGCACGCGGATGTGAGAGCGGAGTTAGACCTACAAGGGAATTCCTGCAGTGCGAGCCACCGTTAATGCATCTTTTTTGTGTTCAGGAATACACGAAAGATAAAAGAATAAGACAGTAACTTCAAAGGCTTGCTCACAAAGCCATCCACACACATGAATTATTTACCTTTTGTTTTGTTAGCATAAAAGCTGTTGTTCTTTTCTCAGAGGGGTAGACTATTGCTTGCCAAGACGTTTTGTGTTGGAGTGTGCGCTGGTGGATCGGTGATGTGTCTGCAGCGTGAGAAGTTGGCCGAACACGGAGGGCTGGCAGGAGCAACATAACGGGAACAAATTATTTTGTCAAACAGATTAGGGAATTATGTAACGTGGCTTCAACGTGAAATCTTTTTTTTTTGATTGGACGCAAATGAGTTGTGTCAGATGTGGGAACTTTTAAACTGGTTAATGAATGATTCCGCCGAAAGTCGCACAGTCAGAAGACAAAAAAAGCTTTTCAGATTGAATTCCGGCGGCATGCATTATGTATCTCCGCCGGCCTGTGAGAGGAAGTACGTGATTTACTCTCTGTGCTTTCTGTTCACCTGCACCTCTTTTCCTTTGGGCTCCTCACACTGAATCCCCGTGAGATTTCTTTGACTCGCAGGAAACAGTTCTTTGCATTTGTATCCTTCCAGTGTTGTGATTTCTATCAGAGCAGCCTAAAAACTTTTGGCTGGGATTTGTGACATGGATTTTTCATTAGAACTAATGGGAGTTGAGTGAATTATTGAGCAAAACACTTCTGTTTGTGGTCTCATCGTAGCAGAGCTGTGCAGGGGGGGGAAAAAGCCTCATTATATCACATCCTTGTCATAAAACCTCTTCTGTCAGCAGTTATCTCTCAGACTTTATCTATGCTTTTTTTGTGAAATTACATCCTTCTGCGGTTGGTCCTTGGTGTGTACATGTTTTTTTCCTACTTGGCGTCTTGAAAGTTAAAAAGATATTAACCAGCAAGCTGTGACTCTGCGTTTCTATTCCTGACCCTCCTAAATGGGTCAGCGACTGTTAGAGCAGTCTGGAATAAGCCAAGCAGAATTTCCTGAAGCTATTTTAGTTTGGTTCCTTCTATAACACGCCATCATATAAAAATGCTGTTTGACAGGACAACTTCTTTGCTATCAAATGCTTCTATTGCATCTAATAATCTCTTCCAATTTATGCACTTATGAAAAAGTCTCACAAAACAATATTTCCCTTTTCCATTTATCATCACCCTCACCGCGGCTTCAGTGCTAATCTCAGTCTCTCTGTGGTGGACCCTGACTCTTTCAGGCCATCTGTTTGATGATCCATAACCCATTACATGCTTGATGCTGATATTCGGCCGTGGGAGCGATAGCAGCTCTGGCAGGCTGAGAGCAGACAGCTGGATTTATGGGTGCTGGGAGGCCAGTGATCAGCCAGTCATTTGTCATGTCTTACCAGCAGGTTCTCTAATTGGGCCGGAGGCGCAGTGGGAAAAGTTGAATCAATGAAGATAAGTCACAAGTTTTGAACTCAACCTTTCCCTCCCCCCGATGAATATGTGTGGCTATTAACATAACAATGCTAACCCTGTGGCAGAGCACACAGTCTCCTGCTTTACATGCACATTCTTTAGCTGCTAACTAGCTTGTATTGGTGGTCAGATGATGGATAGCACCCAGGACAGCTATGGAAATTAAAGAGCCAGAGTCATCTCTGTATTCTTTCGGACCGTTTTGAATATTTGCCAAAGCTTCTGATTAAATCGAGCGTTTTGGCAGAGACTGCGACCGTTTTAGGTGTCCTCCAGCTGGGCGGCACTATAGCTTTGCTTGTTTTCACAGAAATTAGCATATAATCTCTCAGCCGGCATTGAAGGAAGTTGTGGAGTAAAGCAATTAAAAAGCAGCTTTCATTTTAGCAGGCAGTTACTCTGCAAAAACAGGAGCGACACAGCTGGTGCCCTCTAAAAAGCGGAAATATTAACACTCCCCATGCTTGTACTGAAGATCCAGTATGATGAGGAGGCATCTTGAGAGCAGGCGGCGCTAATGGGAAAGAGTGGACGGTCTGTTTGAAGTCACGACTTGGTATTGGCTCAGTATTTTAATACACCCCCCCCCCCCCAAAAAAATAGGAAGTTGTGTAGCACTTCTTCTCTGTATGCCGCTCAGATGAGTTGAGCTGCTCATGTCCATTTTTTCTTATTAAGAAAACATCAAACGGCTAACTTTCCTCCTGGCATCCTTTGAACTGGTGATTCTGACAACGTTTTTTCATGTTTAATAACCTATTTTATTCTTTTAGTGCGTCTGCGATATAAAGAACATTGCTGGAGTTATTTTGTGATAACTTGTTGTATTTGGTTAACCGCTGTCCTTCTACCTGCCTCATACTACAAACCCTCAGAGAATGTAGGCCTGAGGCTGTTGCTGTGAGCACTTCTTCACGAAGCAAACAGGAAAGTTAAAGCAAAAAAAGAAGGTTTTCACTCTGAAAGAGGGGAACTGCCCCTCACTGAAAACCTGACCTGACCTGTAGCAGCATTGCATTCCGGTTGACAGTGTTTCCTGCCCCCTCTTTGATTTCTTTGTTTGTCGAAAGAAGTTCTTTGCCCGACACCAAAACCATGCCAAATTTGTCAACTCCTAATGATATGGGTTGGGGGGTCTACTCACTCTGCTCTGCTGTATTTCCTTACTGAAACCAAACCCGGTTATAGATTATTGAAGTACACACAAATGCGTAACACCTGAGTGTGGTCAGCTGTAAACATAAAGCTGTGTTGACAGAACCAGGTTTCCCTAGAGGAGAAGTTCAAGTGTTGTTGTGAAGCTGTTAGGACGCTGTAAGCCATCACGTCCCCAGATTGAATTTGCCTCAGTAATAGCTTTAGTTTCTATCAGCTCCTTGGCCAATTTAAGTCCAATTACGTTTTGCTAGCCTGGCAGGCTGCCTTTCTTCACCCTTCCCAATGCTTGAATAGGAGAGTCCAGCTAGTGTAACTTGACAGCTGCACAAAACTGAGCCCTGTTCATGTTTGACTCAGCCTTTTGTTCTTGATTGGATTTTAATTGAATCTGCTACTTAAACCCAGTGTTGGGGCAATGAGTCCACCCCTTCCTCTTTATTTGTCCGGGTAGAATTGACTCGAGAATACAGGTTATTTTTCAGCTTCATCCTCCTTGATTCTCATGCAGGAAGACATGCTCCTCACCGGTCGCCTCCCAGTGTGACCCCGGTCTTCTGATGTTGGCTGCTGAACAAAGTAATGGATGTTAAAGCTGCACTTGCCCATTACAGGCTCCCTGTGTTCCCTCTGCTTGATGTTGACAAGTTAGCAGTATGATGAAAGAAGGTTATAAACAAAGTAGTCAGTTGTTTTCAGTAACTATCGAGACGAACATTAAACACATCATTTATAGTTCCAGCAGGTACATGTTTCAGCATTTTAAAGACATAACGATCTAGCGCACAGGAAATGATTGGCAGATTTTTTGTTTGTTACTTACAGCCTCTGTTTGCAAACCCGAAACGCTACACGACGGACTTGATTGACATTAGCTCGATAGATAACTCTAACACTATGTTAAAAGAAGGCTGACTTCACAGAGCAGCAAGCATGCAAGATGCGAAGGTGATAAAAACATAACATTCACCAGCAACATTCAGCGTGCAGCTGAACTGCTCCCCGCAAAGAGGCTTTTCTGTGTCTGTTGTGATGCTCCGGATAGACAGACAACACCAGTGCTTTTCTAAAACCTTCAGATATTTTCAACTCGAAGCGCTCAGAGCGGCCGCATTAAAAGCACAAGTTTTTCTCTATGGGCGGCCGCATGTTGCTGCATATTCTCCTTCCTCATTTCGGACAAATCAAAAAAGATGCTGGTACTCAGAAAAAACAACGCTCTGTGGACACGGGCCCAAAGTTTGGCATTCAAGTGGTTCGATGATTGCTTAAATGATTAGTTCATTGCTCCTTTAAGCAATGTATTTAGCAAAAAATGCTAAATATTTGCAAGTTGAGGCTATTTAAATGTGAGGATTTGCTGTTTTTCGCGGCTTTGGACTGTTACTCATTTTGTAATAAGCAATTTAAAGACATCACCATTAGAATTAGCGTCAAGAAATTTAGATGGGGGCAATTAAAAAAAAAATTCATATAGACCCCTCTTGTCAACATGACGCATGACTACACTTGAAGAAACCCACCAAACTCAGCTCTGCCCGTCTAACATAATATACTAGGATGCACTCTGTGTGAAAGATCTGGATTTATTTTTTCTTTATGAAATTGGAGATGTGCAGGAGCGTTGGTTTAGCTGATTCAGTATTAAATCAGATCTGAGGCAGATATCTTTCTCCAGGGGGGGATGAAATAATCCCTCAATGAATCCCAGGTATGGGTACCTGTAAGGGACAATCTCAGTGGGAGGAGGGGGAGGGTTTTGCCTCTGCCTCTCACGCTGCTGTCTGCTGTATAGCTCCCCTGGCTTAGATTTGTCAGAGCAGGAGGGGGCAGGTCAGGTAATATGGAGCCCAGGTTTATTGGGAAATCTTTGCTCCCTTGCCCCGACCACTTTAAGAGGTCTGTGTTTGCAGTGAACCGGAGGTCAATCCCATTCCGCTTGTGGTTTATTCGGCAGGCAAACAGGATGAGGTTTTGGAATTGAGTGCAACCTTCTTCGATCCCCCTGAGAAATGACTCACCCTCTGAGCCGTGATGCTCGGTCCTGTCACAGCTAAACACACCTATACTGTTAGCTGCTGTGCTAATTTCACACAGATCTATTAAGAAAGACTCACTGACTTGAATGATGGCCACAAAGCCGTAACAGGAGACTTATTTCAGACGGCATGTGCAGGGACTTATTATTAACCCCGACGACCTCGTCGTCCAATTTATGTGATCACATGGTTCTTCTTTTACCAACAACAAATACACACAATCAGACGGATTTCCTGTCTCTAAATTTGTTTTCAACCTCTTTTTCCCCTCGGAGGACAATCTATTAGAAAGCTATCTGATAAAGAAAACATCGTCGCCACATTGGAGAGCATCGCCGACTTGTAGTGAAATTGGTCGGTGCGGTGGATCCATGCTGAAATATTAATGGTCAGAGTGTCACACTGGCCCTTTCACAGTGACTGAATGGAAGATATTTTAGATTATATCATCTGTCTATCCCACCAACTAAACACACACATACTGTATTCACTGCAAGACATAATCATACTGTATATGTATGCACACCTAACAAACGTCGAATGCAAAGCGGGCAATTTAAACATAAAGTAAAAAGCTTTAGACTACTGTTCTGTAATATTTCAGTAAAAATTCAAAAAATATCACATAAGTTAATTCACACTCAGTTTACCTTCTAACTCTTGTATTTATCCTGTCGTTCCAAAAGCTTATTCACTTAATTAAAAATGTTGTATAAATAAAAATCCATCTTGCAATCCTACTTTCACTTGAACATGTTTCTGATCAGGTTTGACACTCGACCACTTTTCCGGAAAATAATTAGTGAGTAGCCTGGAGTTCTACTGTTCTGGTTCATTCAGGATGATTTCCCATCTATACGTTTGCTTTGAACCTCTTTTTCCCCCTCGGGGTTGGGGAGATTCTAATAAATCTATTAGAAAGCTATCTGATAAAGAAAAGATTGTCGCCACATTGGAGAGCATCGCCGACTTGTAGTGAAATTGGTCGGCGTGGTGGATGCAAGCTGAAATGTTAATGGTCAATATGTCACACTGGCCCTTTCACAGTGACTTTATGGAAGATATTTTTGTACTTCAAGTTCGGAAAAGGCCAGGGGCAGGTATCGCTGGCCTGCAGAAACTGAGAAGGATTGGTATACTCAGTAAGTTGATCTCACTCTATCCTGTGAATTGCTTTTTGAAGTCAGAACACATTACCTTAGAGACAGTTCGCTTTTCTGTTAGAGTGCGAATGCACACGGGGGTGCAACGCTGAGTGCTTGTCCTGGTGAATCAATTTTTGTATTTTAGCCGGATTGCTTTTTCTTGTATTAATACATGCTGTTTGTACATTTTAATAACTGAGGAGAGAAAAGCAAAAAATAAGAACTCCTGTTGTGTTAAATATTTGCAGACACATGACACGCGAATGTATGTTCAGACACCGTTTGTTTCAAAGTGGACTTTTGCTTCACTTTACTCTCAAATTTGACACGTTTTTCTGCAATCTGTCGTTCTGGATGTGTTGGATGTGTCCGTGTTTAAATATAGCACATGTTTGTCAGCTGTCACAATGGTCTCCTGTACCTGCGCTGGAAGTCCCTCGGGGCCTTTGCTTCACTCAAGCTGAATCTTCTTCATCAGTGAATTTGCATCTTTGACCTGTGTTTGCATTTTTTCTTTGACTTTGTGTGCATTCACCTTCACATATTATTGTTTGATGTCGTACCTTGTTGTTGTGCCAGTTGTGCCTGTCTGGCGGTCCATAAACCTCATTCAGACCTCAAATGTGAAAAGTTACACACTTATATTTGTTGTTGTTGTTGTTGTTGAGACATTAAACTGAGGAGCAGTTCGGATTGGCTTGTTGAAATAGTACAATAGCCAATCTAGGGACATGCATTGCAAATTATCTTAGGGCATAAGGTATATCCTAGTACTTGTCCATATACAAATACACAAATACAAATATATAAACAAATGTCATCATATAAAAAATGTTGGCAAAGCAGTTCACTAAGCACTCCAATAACATGTCCAACTCCACCGCAAGACTTGATACACATCTTTAACTCCCCCCTAACAGCTGCTCTTTAAGGAGCTCCTCAAGGAACCCTCCCGGGGTCCCTCATGATTCTAGGTGCGATAACTGTTAATTGCTCCCGAAAAGCTTCTAAATTTGAGCTCGACTTAATGCGCTTCCTTCTTTATAAACCCATGTTGAAATAGAGGAAATGATACAGTGCGGACCAATTGTTTGTTTCTGCTTTTTTAATAGTGCACAAATGAAACCATTTTATGTTATGAAATGTATTTCATCCTGTGCCAACAGTGTTAAGAAATCTTTTCTGATGAATGTCAAGAGTTTTAAGATTTTAATTTGCATCTAGTGCACGACCTGTGCACCAAGTAGAGTGTTTTGGGGGTTTTTTTGTGACAGGCTTATTCCTTGTCAGTATCGTACATCTCAGATTGCGTACGTTAAATGTAAAATTGGAGCGTTTGGTTGACACCCACATTCTCGTTGCTTCTGAAGGTCACTTCTCCTCCTCCTCCTCCTCCTCCTCCTCCTCCTCCTCCTCCTCCTCCTCCTCCCTGAGCTGGAGCATAAATGTTGTGCGCTGAGATTGCCCATGACACATTTGCCCTTACTTAAAACTCATTCCACATCTGGTCACAGCTGTGCAGAGATGCAAACCCACAAACTCGCAGTTTAACACACATTCACATAAATAGCTCAAACCACATTATCAGGAACATATCAAGTCACATGCTCTCTACAGGAGTGCCATTCCCCTCAAGCTGGCTACTCTCTCTAATTAAATTTTCATCCTGTGGTGTTCTCCTCTGTGTCTGTGTCTTTCAACATGACCTATAGCTACTCCTACAATTCACTGCATACTTACTGCATGACTTCCTTGTGTACCTTAACGCACTTAACGCACTCTTATTTTTCACAGAATTTCAAATGAATGTTTCATTTAAGGATAAGTACAGTTTATAAGAAATTGTTATTTTTATATAATTAGAGTAGGTAATGATATTGTTGGAGTTCATGGCTGAGATGTGATGGGTTGGAACGCAAGCGGTTAGACAATCAGACAGGTTGGAAACAATTCTCCAGGTTAACCAAACCTATTTGGAAGTGAGCAGTAAAATTAGTCCCCAAAGTGTCTGTTGTGTGTCTGACTGCTTGTATTTCTTGACCTAGTCAGACTTGGATGTAACAACGTCACCTTATTCTCACGTCTCATATATATATATATATATATATATATATATATATATGTAGGAACCAATGATAAACACATCAGTTCCTAAAACATTATTTCTTATTTGTAAATTCATAAAACAATTGACACTGTATTAGCAGTGGTCCTGGAGTCCTGGAGACTCAATGAAAGACTGACTTGTTAAAGCATCTTTAAAGTTGTTTTGATGGCCTACTTTTCTGTTTGTAGACAAAGGAAACCTGGTGAAAATGTGTACAGCCTATACTTCATCTCAGCCTCTTGGTCGAGGGATCGGGTATTCAGTGCTCTCTATTCCGGTGGCATTTTGTCTCTTTTGATACCACAACTAGTCAACGATGTTGAGAAATGTTTATATCTTACTCATATGGGCTTTAACGTGGATGATTTTTTTCAGTGCAACGATATAAAAATGTACATCAGGTGGGCCCTATCTGCTGCCGAATTGACATCTGTACCCATTAGTATTGTGGCTTTCCTGATTTAATTATATTCCATTTTCCTTTTCACATGCAAAAATAGCAAATAGCTGCGTGCACAGCCAGGACGCTTGAGAGTAGATGTTCAATGTAATGCATACCCCAGGATATATGGGACTATTAGGGGTCTGTTTGTTACCTGAGGCTAAAGTTTTCTGTCCATTTAGGTGTCTGCTTTACTGTCTCAAAATCTCCTTATTTGCCACTCACCCTCTGCCAAAAGGTGTCCACTCCATAAGCACAGCTGCCCGTGGATATTCCTGTCATGAGTGGGTTATTAATCTTCCGGCTAAATCGGATTCATAGACTGTAAGATGATATATCTGAACATATGCAGCCACTGGAATATTGATTTGGTTTTGGCTTCAAGCTAGCCATAAGACATTGTCAGCTCGGCGTTATGAGCCAATGACAAATAACAGGCATGCTAAAGGGTGCAGCCAACTGGCAGAAGTGATCTGGAGCTTTTAGAACAACCTTTTTTGCCCTCATGCTCTCATTGTGTAGTTGGGCATGGTGCTCAAGGCTTTTAATAAACACCGAAACAGCCTTCCTCCTCCTGCAGCAGAAATCCTTCCGTGTTTTATAGCCTTAAGTATAGAGGGCGATAAGAGTTTAAAGTGTGAAATGGTTTTCCTGTGCGGGTGCAATAAAACCTCATAGAACCCGTAACACAAACTTCTGCAATGCATGGAAACAGTTTAGCTTCCTCTGAATGTGACACTAATTTATCTAATTCCATTGTCTCTTAGGAATTTTACAACATATTTCATATATAATGCATGAATACTGCGTACTGTACAGTGGTTGTCATTAAGTGTAGCATTCATGCGTCAACAATGTCAGGAGAAAATTCAATTTAAAGTTAGGAAGCTGAGGTAAATGACTGTTTAGTAAATCAAAATACACAAGACTCAGGCCACTAGTTATTGCTCATTAACAGCAAATCTCAACAACACTTCCGCTAGCTTTTTTTTTATCAGTCACATTAATATGCACAAAGGGGCCTATATATTCCAGCAGCCAACGTAAAGATGACATGTGGGTGTGTAGGATATGATAACGGAGCATACGAGAGTGATTTTCTTTTTTTCCCTGCTGTCGGGAGTGTTTCATGTCTGTTTTTTGTTTTTATCTTGACAGAACAACACATCATGGAGGCCGCAGTCGTGTCAGGATTGTACCTGCTACAGCGACGTTGCCATCTGCAGGCCCACCCACTGCCCCAACCCAAACTGTGACTTTCAGAAGGTAAGACTATTGTCTCTACTATTGTCAACAAATCCCTTGAAAAGACCAAAACCAACACTGTGTTAGTCGGCGTCAGTACAACTTCCCCACCCAGTCTGTGGCACTCAACAGGATTTCTACAGATACTTGCAGCATAGGCACTACTTTGATAGACATATTAAAATTAACGAGGAATCCGAAACGAGTTTCATTAATATTTTTATTGATGCATATAAGGGTAACGCCCACAAGAAATTGGTATCGAGAATATACTCATGTATGCAAACTTCCAGGAATCATTCTACTTTATACGTTAAAGCAAAATGGGAGAAGGAGGCGGACATAACCCTCACGGAGGAAGAGCGGTTAAACATGTGTAAAGCACAATCCACCACCTGGAGAGAATTTTCATGGAAGAACATTATCAGGTTCTTTATTACACCAAGAAGAAAGTATTTACAGAATGGTAGACCAGAATCTGGGCACTG
>JBBPCS010003401.1:0-12330 GCA_037974645.1 Hollardia meadi
TGTGTGTGTGTGTGTGTGTGTGTGTGTGTGTGTGTGTGTGTGTGTGTGTGTGTGTGTGTGTGTGTGTGTGTACGGGCGCAAACATCTTTAAACATAAAACAGAACTTTGCTCAAGTTGAAAGTACGGATCAGCACCACAGCAGGGTGGAAAAAGATATAAACTTTATGCGTTCAAGACTTCAACGCGCTTCATTTGCTGATAAAATATCCAATAATGAAGTAACTCTCACTGTATCGTTTATCACATATCGCTCCATGTAGATGTGAACTTCCAGTTTTCTTTCTGACCGTTGAAGCTCGAATAAAGCAGACAAAACAAAACAAAAACTTTCTTAGTTGCATTGCATTAAGTTTGGAGAAGTCGAAGAGAACTTACCCGGAGAGTAATTGCGAGAAAGAAGAGGCCCACTTCTAGCGATCTCTCTCCGATGAAATCCAAGTTCGAGACCCGAAGGGAAACTGAGTCCAACTTGTCAAAGCTCCCTTATAAGAATCCCGTCAGAGGAGTTGTAGTCACCTGATGTCTACGTCAAGACCGAAGCCCCTGTCTGCTGAAAGAGAAGAGTCCTGCAGAAGCAGCTTGTTTGTGATAATGATGAGAAAGCAACTGTCTAATCTATGCCCGTCTTTTAAAAAAACAAACAGATGAACTACTATCTATTCATTTCAAGTGTATTGTGATCAGAGGAGGAATGTAGGCTAAAGTACATTTACTCAAGTACTGCTCTTAGGTCGAGGTATTTTTAGTTCCCATGACTATTTCTATTTAATGCTTACACTACATTGATCTAACGCCTGTGCAGATTCAATCAACATATAAAAAAGAAGATGCATTGTGAGAAAGGACCCAATAGTAGATCAAACCTCAACTTTGAGGTGCAGCTAACACATAAAGCTATCAGTTGTAATAATGCACTAACACTCTTCTGATTCTAATAATAATAATGTTTACTGATGTACATTGTTTGCACATCATGATACCTGTGTGTGTTTGCTTCAGTTGAATATTTTAAGATTAAGGTATGACTGACTTATTATAAACATATGGTAGATATTTATTTAATTTCATTCCTTTTGATGAAGTCACTCAAACAGTTAATGATAAAATAATTTCCTTGAAATAAGACAAAACATTATTGGCCAAGTTTTCACCTCAAAAGATTTCAAGGCCCACCGTTTTGAATTTAATGCAGTGCCAGCCCCGTTTTTTCTTGTTTTAAGACAAATTCTGGAACTAAACATTGTCCAATCAGTCTCAAGGCCTGAATATAAGAGAAAAAGATGTTTCCTGCATTACATTACTGCATTTAATGTACTACAATACACTGTTTACATTAACAAAGCACCTATGACATTAAATGGTAGGCTAAATTAACTTTACAGCCTTTCCAGTCTACCGACTCCTCAAAGCGCTTTACGCCCATACTGGATTGACCAGTGCACAGCACCATCTAGTGGTGGAAATTTTGCAAAGCAGTTGTATGCATGGGAACACGCTATTATGTAGGCCTACAGTATATGTTTTACTATTACGTGGTATTTAACAGGCTGTCCATATTTAACAGGGGTTTAACAGGGATTGGCAGATTGGAGAGTATAGATATAATGTGCAGTGTAACTAGGGCTGGGTATCGTAAAAAAAATTACAATTCTAGTACCAATATCGCTATGAGTGATATTGATACCAATAGAGTACTTCATTTGATACATAGACGTGCTGAACTGCCAAGTCTTGCAAATACACACTGTAGGGTTGTAGCTGCTGTGGCTGTGGGGCAATCACATGTCACATTAAATTGAGGGATGCTTGCAGTGATTGGCTGTGAGCAAAACCACACAAATATTCATTTTTTTCCTAGATCTGGGTTAAAAAAGAATCTGTTTGACTGGAGAAGTTTCAGTGGTGTCGATACCTTAAAGGTATTGAGTGCACCCAGTGTAAGGCATCTATCCAAGTATCTAAAACTAATTTGCAGCTCCTGTCACAGTATCTGAAACTTTTGTCAGAACAAAAAGTCTAATACAATATAATGTTGATATAATGATGATTTAAGATGAGAACATGTGCAATATGTAGAAATCATCAAAATCTGTTGGTATAATGTATATAATGTAATTTAGAAATATATCTCTCCACTATAAAGATTGTATAAAGAAAATAAAGAGGTCACTACCTAGACAAGATACATCGATACATTAAAAAAATGTAATTAAATAGTCAACAGAGCAAACAGAGCAAAATAAATTTATCCAAGTACAATTATTTGATTGTTATCATACTAATGGAGACAGAAAACATTTATTTTGTTTTGGGGAATTGTCAATTAATCACTGAAATCTATTAAAAATTGCTTCATAAGTATAAATTATGTGCAGCTGGATTGAAGCAATCAATTCATTTTACTTAAGAAAAAATAACTCACAATGACTGAATGAAAATTATTATCTCAGTTGATAATCTATCAAGAAATCATATCAGCACTGCAGCAAAGCAAGTGTTGATCATATGATGTTACAAGCTATGAAATGGACTCAGATAACACCAATGTAAAACTATAAAAATAAGAAATCTCTTCCTCCACCTCTACCTCTAAGTACCACCAATCTAACCCCTTCCCTACTCCACTTTTTTACCACACATTTTCATTTAAAATGTAAGAAGTTACTCAGTCACCTCCTGTCACGTATCCAACTCACATACATTGGAACTGTAAAGCCTCACTCAGCATGTCTGACAAGGTGGAGCCAGAGTGCAGTATTTTAAATACATTTTTGCAATTGATATTTTATAGAAAAACACAGTAAATGCTATTTGGTTATTTAATATTAATATTGCATAGGCACAGCACATGTGATCATTCAATCAAGAACCTTTCACACAGTCCAGCTATTGACCATAACATCCTGTAATTATGTAACTTCATCACAATAATAACAAGAGCAAACATCCAAAACTGACATGTATAACTCATGTTTCAAGTGTCCTTCTCTTTAGTGATGGAGGTGTTGTCAAGGTGTTTTTCATCATTGCAAACTTCTGTCAGAGGCGACTGTTGGTGGCCTCCAGACTGGTTGCTCATGGCCCTCCAAGCTGGGATGGATGGGCAGTGCTGTAAACTGAGCACATGCTGCTGAGCTAGAAGCTGTTTCCTGATGCCTCTCCTCCTGTTACAGAGCAGGTAGATTATCTCTATGATGTTGAGGAGCACCGAAATGCCTGAAACTACAAGCATGAAGATGATGAAGACCGTCTTCTCTGTGGGACGAGAAATGTAACATTGGGCGCCGCTGAAACGGGCACAAGGTGGAGACATCGTACAGTGGAAGTAGGAGACCATGAATATGGGGCCAAAGATGTAGCATTGGCCCACAGAGAATCCCACCTCCAGCAAGATCTTCAAGACCAGCTGAATCATGTAAGTGCAAAAGAGGATGCCTTTTATCTTCACCTTCCCTCTTTCGTCTGTATACTTGGGCTTCTTGAGTAAAGTTCTATTTGTGCTGTCCTGTAGCTCTTCCATCATCCTCTTCTCTTTGTGGATGATGTGGACAGCATGGCCTAGGTAGACCAGGGTGGGTGTGGACACAAAGGTGATCTGCAGGACCCAGAAATGAATGTAGGACATTGGGAACATCCAGTTGTAGCAGGCGTGTTTACATCCTGGTTCCAGGGAGTCACAGTAGAACTCTGACACTTCGTCTCCCCAGACTTTGTCCGCAGCAGCACTCAGGACAAAGATCCTGAACAGGAAGAGGACGCTCATCCAGATCTTTCCCACCACAGTGGAATGAGACTGGACCTTGTCTAGTAGTGAGGACAGGTAAGACCAGTCACCCATGGTTTCAAAATAATGTCTAAAGTAGAGGAGAAACACACAAACATCAAATTTACAGTTGTAGCTTGAAAAAGAAATGAAACTAGTACAAAGATAAAGCATTATTCTCCTCTACCTTGCATTTATCAAGGTGTCTGCAGTTCCTACTAAGAGAAGACCTTACTAAAGCCAGAGGGAACGAAATATTTAGTGTATGCATTACAAATAAATAACAAATAAAGGTCAAAGTTCACGCTAGAAAAAACTGTAACAGGTATTAGAATTTCTAACATTCATAAATCTCAATTTATTTAAGCCTTTAAACATCCTTATCTACCTGCATGGAACGACACTTTCCCAACTTTTAAGAGCATTAAGAATTATCTAGAGAGGCAATCACAGAAACAAATAGATACATTTAGAGAAAGCTATCACCTGTCAGAGGGCACCGTAAATTTATGACCTCATATGCACTTCAGGGTTTACTGATAGGTCAAAACATAATTTTACATAATGAGCACATGTCACTATGTACACTCAGAAGTGCTGCAGTAAGTTTTAAGAGCTGCTCAAGTGATAACAGTAGAAACAGCCAATCAGACACAAGGACATAGTACACCTGCCATATTGTTCATTTGTTTCATTCTCTTAAGCCTATATGATTTTGTTTACAAGTGTCATGAAACAAAAAGAAAACAAACGAGCATGCTGCTAGTAGAAAAGGGAAAGAAAAAAACAGGTACCACATGGACAATTACAGACAAAAAAGATGGCACATAGTAACAATATAAAAACTGTGGTTTGCAGCCCTAAAAATGCAAAGTAAAAGTGGTGTAACATCTTTATTATAGATAACAAGAAAAAAGCAGCAGCTATGTTGTGAATTGTATATATTCCCTCAGAAAACATCTTCATCATGACCAGTGATCATTCCAAACTTTGCCTTTGACTCTTTCTTAAATATAAGAGACATTTAAATTGAAGTACAAAGAAATTAGGTGTTTCTTTTTAAGTTTATGAGTAGGTCAAGGTGTTTTACTTTCATTGCAGAAATTTCACCTTTCACCTTTAAGTTTGATAAATACAGGCCCAGATGTGTCAAAGCCAGGCTTTATAACAACTGCATCATTCATACACAGACCACACACATCATAGAAACAAATTACTAAAATATGCTGAGGTGGAAACTTGGATTTACAAGTGATTTGACTTAAAGAAAAACTGAAATACCTCTTGTGACACAATAACAAGGTTGCATAAAGATAAAATGTACTCGCCTGTCAGGCTTCAGCTATTAGAAATTCTTTGCCATGAGCCCATCACAGAAGACCCTGAGTGTAGGCCACAGAAGATGTGATACACTGACCAGGAGGATACTTAAATACTATTGAGGGTTTGGTCTCACTGACTTCATTCTGTCGCTCACAGCTTCTCGTTTTATTCTGCAGAACTCGTGATGATTTTGATGAGTCTGATGAAAAGGTTTCATCACTCTCAGTTCCTGGTAAGGAAGCCTTGATGACCCTTAACCCAACACTTTTCATAGACACACCCTGTACATGTGAAATGCTATTATGTAGAAATGTGTATTAGTCTTAAAGGGAAGATATGAAATTGCAACATGTTGCTCAGTGTTACATTGTTAAAAGAAGGACAAGCAGGCTCTATTAAAGCATGTGACACTATGTTATGGTGAAGAGTATCAGACTGATGTTAGGCATGAGAAGAGAGTCACAAAGTATAGTACATTGTGTCCAATGTTTTACAATCACAGCCTGGAGATGAGACGTTAATTAATAACTACAATAAAAGATCCAATAAAATGTAAAATTGGGGGACAAAACTTCGTATTTCACTTGGATGGGCTTAGTTTTACAATAGCAGGGCACGATTTGGTAAGCTCTGTGACAGTCTCAGCCTATGTTCTGAGTGCATTTTGTTCTTCCAGAATTTGTATATTTGGTCTCTCATTTACTGTATGTACATGGAAAGTGATAGTCTGCCTTAAGACTGTTAGTAAGACTGTTTGGTCGGGTATATGAGTAGTTTTCTTCCAAAAGGCCTTTAGAAAATCAGTTGGAACAGTAAAAAGAGGGACAAGGTCTGAATGCACAGTAAATTGGGATGGACAAATGGATCTTATACAGGACCTTCATGCAGGAGACCAGAGTCTGTGTCCCGTGAGCAGCAATACATTTTTTTACTTTTCATTTTTTTTGACTTAGCAAACAATATTTTCACGTTTTTAACAAAATGTTTTAAGTTTTCAGTCATAGTTTGTTTAGATTTAGACAACAAAACTACTTGGTTAGGTTTAGGAAAAGATCATGATTTGGGTTAAACTAACAATGATAACATTGATTTTCATTTCACATTGGACACAAACAGCCATGATCACAGAAATAAAGCAATAATAAAGCAGTAATAATACAGGACCCACTTTAAGGCCCATACAATGTCAGTTTATGTTTTAGTGATACTGTACATATGCCCGAACCAAATTACAATGAAATGACCACAAATCAGTAAATGAAGGAATGAAAGTTTGGAGGTTTTAGGGTCCCAACTAATGAATCCAGCCTCGGCCACAGTCTTATAGAGCTTGCTTTAAACCTCAGCACGTTGCTTTCAGGTACCTGAGCAGACATTTTTATTGGCGTGCAGGTTATTCATCCATATCGACACAGCTGATCTGATGTCAGTCATTGTCAGCTGTGAATAACTAAGTTGTTATTTCTTAACATCAGTCAATTTCAACACTATTGTGTGACAGACAGTGGGAGGAACTTGGGAGGAATCTGATGATTGTGCAATGTCAATCTGAATTATAAGAGGGAAGTGAAAGAATCCCATTCCTCGTACAGAGGCTGACTGAGCAAGGCAGTTGTCATCACTGAGGTAGGAACAGTTCTCACTGCAAGAAGAGTTTATATTCTACAAATACAATATCAATAATTAATCAGTTAAATGTGACAACTATGATGGAGAATTTAATGACTTGATTATATTTCACAGCCCTCAGGAATAGAAATTTGATTAATCAACAGTCTAGGAAAATGCTAAATGTATTGTTATAAAATGTCAATAACACACCTTAGAAATATGTTTTTAAATGTAATTTTTGATGCCATCCGAAATCTAATTGTTCTGGCACGAATATCTGGCAGTTACAATCCTAATGGCTCTGGTGTCAGCCAATCATTCAAAATTAAAAATCTAGAATAAAACAATATACATTATGGAAAAATATAAATGATAAATGACATATAAAATCTACAGCTAAAATACTGGTGTGTTTTTTTGATTTATTTATTCTGAAGCTCCTGAGCAACACTTAGAGTGTGTATTTGAGGGTCTTGAGTGATCTGTTGTAACCTATATGACGTGACTGATTTGTTTCTATCTGGCAAGATAGAATTCTGTAAGATAGAATTTCTGAGACCACCAATAAAATAGGAAACAATAAAATAGGTCATTGGTCTGTGTGTTGCAACCAACCATGTGACTATTCCAAAAATTACTCATGATCTCTTATCTCTATTGCTAAGGTGAATACTGAAACCAGTAAGACTTGGATTCAAGGATGTTACCTGTTACAGTGCAATCTACAGTGCGAGTTCAGCTGGATGTGCATACAATACAACATTAAGCTACAGTGCATAATTTTATTCTTAATGCCAAATGCATATTCCAAAAGCATTACTTTAAAATGTCATTAAACTCTAGCATGCATTGATTTCCATGCCAATAGATTTTTCATGACCATTGGCGAGCTCTGTAAATTTGTGATGAAATATAGTCCTGATTCTCAAAAAGTTGGTTAACTTTGTGTAAAACATAAAGAAACTGAATGCAATCATTTACAAATGAACTGTTTACCGTTTTTCTGTTACGTCTTATCTTAATGTCCATTTTGAGTTGTCCTCCTGTGCAAATAAGGTTGCCTCCCACTGACTGTACTGATATGAAATGCTACATGTATGTCCTAGGTCAACTGTGTATTCATCCTTTCTTTCTTTGTCTTCTCTCTTGTAGGCTGTCATCATGGGGGAATGGTCCTTCCTGTCTGCTTTGTTGGACAAGGTGCAGTCACACTCCACTGTAGTGGGGAAGGTCTGGATGAGTGTTCTTTTCCTCTTCAGGATCTTTATCCTGGCTGCTGGCATAGATAAAATATGGGGAGATGAACAAGCAAACATGGACTGTAACACCAGAAGCCCTGGCTGCAAGAATGCCTGCTACGATCGATCCTTCCCTATGTCTCACACACGCTTCTGGGTCCTCCAGATTCTCTTTGTCTCCATACCAACACTCATCTATCTGGGCCACGTCCTGCTGGTGATTCGCAGAGAAAACAAGCTGAGGAGACGCATAGAGCAGAAACTTGGTAAGAATGGGATGATGATAGCCCCAAAGTATTCAAATGAACATGGCAAAGTACAGCTCAAGGGCATCCTGCTGGTCAGCTATATGATGCAGCTGCTGTTCAAGATCCTGCTTGAAGTGGTATTCATTGTAGGCCAGTACTTCCTCTATGGCTTCATACTTATGCCTACTAAGATTTCATTTCCTGACTACCCCTGTCCAGCACCAGTAGACTGCTTTATAAGTCGCCCCACAGAGAAAACCATCTTTATTGTCTTTATGTTGGCAATGACTGTCCTCTCTGTGATTCTCAACATCACGGAGATGTTCCACCTAATGATCTCAAGACTGAATGAGAAGAAAACGAGGAGCAGTGGCTCAGTTCCCACAGAGATATACTGTCTCAACAAACCAAACAAACAGAGAATTACACTTTGTTGAAGGACTGAACAGAGATGTTCATTTTTTAGATGGATCCTGAGCCTACCTGCGCTGGACCTAGCTTCTTGCTTTGCAGAAGTTTGTTAGTCATAAATATTGAGATAAGTTGCATCAAGATTTAAATTGTCCTACTACATCCATTTTGTGTACCTACAGTAATACATGATACAATGTACTTTACTTCAGGCTTTAGATAAATCATGTCTATGATAAGTAGCAAGGAAGTTTGAATTCAACCAGGCCCAGACTCGACATAGGGAGCAATTACCGGTGGTTGGCCAAGCTCATTGGCCTGTAGTGTCAGGCCAGTTAAAAAAAGGCTAAATGAAATGGGTAAATCAAAGAGAGAACACAGGGCAGCTACAGTCCCTCAGAACTGACTGTCAGTGGTCTGTTGTCCAGGCCGGAATTATTGTCCCAGTCAGCCCCTGTATTCAACCCAATTTATCAAAGTATATAAGTGGGACATTATCTGATCCAAGAACTATTGAATGGGGAGTACCTTTGTGTGAAATTTAAACAGAGCCTACAGTTAAAGAGGACTCATTAAATACCAGTAAAAATAGTGTTAGTTATTTTGAATGTGAATTGGATCAATATCTAATTGGTATTTCAATGGCTAAAAAAGTTCTTCTCTAAATAAGATCAGAGAAAATATCTGGGAAGGACAACCATATTCTTACCATAAGTTCATCTCTACATTTTGTGGCTGAAGCTTTGGTTTAGGACCAATTTGACTCAGGTAATCGTAGAACTTCATCCATACACCATGCTGAGTCTGACCACATCAGATTTGAGAAGAGGCTCAACCTTTTTAGGATGTTGCTTTCTTATTTTTATTTTTCTATAAAATCAGGTATCAGATATTTATTTTTACAAAAGGGAGTACACCAAATTTTATATTGTTTCATTTTAAGATGTGTTTTAATGGGTGAAAAACCATTTCTTTATTCTGCTATGGTACAGTAGAATATTCTTCCTTCATCAAATGTATTAATCAATAAAGAGGCATAAAAAGTGGATAATGAACTTAAGCTCTATACCTGGTTTATTCAATTGGTGGCCTGCAGGCCACACCCTGCCCAGAGCAACCTTTGAGTGGCTTACCATACATAACGTGACAAAATATGTAAACTAAACGTATTGTGTACATGTCCATGTTTGTCTCATAGATGTGATAAGTCATCATATACTGATATCAATTTATAACAATCTGAATAAAAAAATATTGTTTTTTTCTGAGCTGAAGATGGATGTATCCAACAAGTGAGCCATCTCATTTCTTTCTCATCACTGTTGAGAGTTAAATGGCCTGCATTTATATAGCTTGACCACTCAAAACGCTTTACACTACAGCATTCACCCATTCACACACTGGTGGCAGTGACTACCTTGCGGGGGTGCCACTTGCTCATCACACAGGTGATGGCGCAGCTTCGAGAGCAAATTGGGGTTCAGTATCTTGCTCAAGGACACTGAGCTACAGCCGCCCAGTTGCACATGCAGTACTCATCAAACAGGAGGAGGTATCCTTCACAAATTTTCTCATGTGATGCAGTTCTGAACACACCAAGTAGCTTTTCAGCACATCTGGCTATTGACAGTCACAGCAACTCAGCTGAAAATTTGTCTTTATCAACATAATGTGGGATGTGTAAACAAAGGTGTGCCTAATCCCAGATCAAAGACATTTATATTCCTTCATTGTGCAGTAGGAGATATTGCATTATGTGTATGTTATTGGTTATTGTTGCCACTTTTATGCATTGATAGCTGTTTTCTTTTACAGTTTCTACACTTTGTAATGTGCATGGTCCAGATATGGGACCAAAAATATTTTATTTCAAAAGTGAAACATGAAACATTGGGCCTCATGCAGGAACATTCTCTTAAATTTATCTTATATTAAGAGAAAAAAAAAAAAGAGAAGTCAACTCCACATGCACCAAACGTTCTTACCATCCAAATCTGCTCTTACCCAGGTGTGCTGAATGATGGAGGCGTGTGGCCTATTGTTTGTAATTAGCATAGGTAATGCCCACTAAACACCATATAAGGGCAGGTGTTGTGCTGTGTGCAAATAGCCCACTCTGAAATAGAAGTACTGTTAAATCAACTGTTGATCTTCCAGAGCATCAGTACTGGCGTTAGAGCAAAATTAAAAACACAGCAATGGCAAAACATCTGTGATGCTGTGAATGCCGTGTCAGCAGAGGGACACACAGTTACTGAGGTTAAAAGAAAGTGGTTTGACATTAAGATGGAAGCAAAAAAGCGCATTGCTCAAGCCAAGTGCCCCATGACTACAACTGGAGGAGGACAGGAGGAGGTGATGATTTGGCAAATAGACCAAAGAATTCAGAAAATAATTGGAGGTGGCACTGACAGGTAATTCATTTCTATTTATGGATTATCATGACACAAACAAAAATCCAAGGGATAACATGTTAAAGTGAAAAACACTTATTTCCAATATGGCCCCAAGGTGTCCCTTTAAAAAAATGTTTTAAAGGAGGGCCAGCCCCCTCCTCCAAGGGTCTGAGGGTGACCCAAAGCGGGACCAGCATAAAATGCAATAAAGAAAAACAAAAAACAAAAATGGTACCAGGACAGAGATGATATTCATAGTAACAATCTTTCAAGGTAGTTATAGAAAAAAACAAAAACAAAACACTAGTGTGACATAGTTTGTCTAGTATTGCACAAATCCAAAAGCAGTGCTCGTGGCAATCTGAAACGGCTCAGCAGCCATTCATCTGTCTCATCAAACAGATCTGTGCAATCTCTAAAAACGCGCTCTCTGCGTAAGGCCTGGTTTGCCAAAGCATCTAACAGCAGTAGGTAAGCCATGATTCAGGTGCTGAACGCATGCAATCATCCCAGGGTTTTTATAGTCTTAATTGGGATCAATTGACCAAGTATTTTTTAACCACAAATTAAATAGCCTAATCCAATCATTAAAATTCCTCTAAAACATATAATAATGTAAATTTGATTATATTATGCTTTTTATGTTCCTAAAATTTTAAAAATTTTTAACATATGTTTCCGTGCATTGGACAAATAATTTGTGGACTGTGTAAATGGGATGTTTTTCTCTTATCTTGGTAAGAGTGCTCGACCACTCGTAAAATGTTCTCTTACCTAAGAGCAACATTTTTTTTCTATTTTTGCTTATTTGTCACATTTAAATGTTTCAGATCATCCAACTAATTCTAATATAAGATAAAAACAACATGAGTAAACACAAAATACAGATTTTAAATGATCATTCCATTTATTGAAGGTAAAGATTTATTCAAAACCTACAGCACCCATGTGAAAAAGTAATTGTCCCCCTAAACCTAATAATTGGTTGGGCCACCCTTGGCGGCAATAACTGCAGTTAAACCTTTGCGACTACTTGCAATGAGTCTTTTACATCATGTGGAGGAATTTTGTCCCACTCTTCTTTACAGAATTGTTTTAATTCAGCCACACTGGAGGGTTTTCGAGCATGAACTGCCCGTTTAAGATCTTGTCACAGCATCTCAATCAGATTCAAGTCAGGACTTTGACTCGGCCACTCCAAAACCTTAATTTTATTTCTTTTGAGCCATTCAGAGCCACTTCTGAACTTGCTTGTGTGCTTTGGATCATTGTCCTGCTGCATAATCCAACTGCGTTTGAGCTTTAGGTCACGAACTGATGGGCGGACATTCTCCTTCAG
>JBBPCS010003402.1:0-11095 GCA_037974645.1 Hollardia meadi
ACACACACACACACACACACACACACACACACACACACACAGACACACAGACACACAGACACACAGACACACACACAGACACAGACACACACACAATCACTCCTGCTACTGTCTGGAGTGGGCGGAGGCCTCAGAATGACCTCTCCAGCTGGCACACTGTGTTCTAGTATTGTCACTACAGCCTTGCATTTGAGCTGTATCAGATATAATCATATTGGACCCACCTTCCTCCAGCTGTACACTGAACACTGGGGGGGGGGGGTTATTAGTAGGGTTGCACGATATTTATCGGGCCGATAAATTATCGGCCAATAATGAAAAAAAATAGAGCTGATAATACTAAGCAAAATTGCTGTCATTGACTTAACAAGTACAGCACCTAAACTCTCTGATACATACCTGTGTAGAGCCACACAGTGTAGACTAGAGAGCCAAAGATGTCATCACTGGTGCGGCCGTTTTTTTTTGTTTTTTTTACAGTTTCAGAGGAAGACAACACGATTGTAATTTACAATACATGTTCCACAAGTTTCAGAGAAGACGGAAAAAGTCTACAAGTTTTAACACAACAGTTCTTATTAGAGCTATGGAATATTAAATCATCCATCTTTGCTCACCACATCTGAGGCTTTCTTACCCTCAGCTGTGCAGAAACTACAGGTTATGAACTTCTTTTTTAAGATACAAAACTGTGAAATTATCGGTTATCTTGTCGGTATCGGCCATGAGAAGCAGGTAATTATTGGTTATCAGTCTTGGCTGAAAAAAATACATATCATGCATCCCTAGTTGTTAGTAGAACTCCTCTTTATGACACTTACAAATATAACATGAAATTAGTGATAGTTGTAGTTTTTCTTAGAAATTACACTATGGAACCTACTTAGACTTAAACAAAATGTATTTATATATATATTATTCACCAAAAAATGATAACAAATTGGTAATACATGAATTGAATGAATGAATTGCATAAATGCACACACAAATAAGCATTTGCTTGTCTGATATTCTTGCTTCTTCTTGCAGACACAGACTGTTCAGGAGGCTCTGCAGCGAACTCTTCAATTCTACAGACACCAAGAGATCAGGTAAGACTGTCTGTCCCGCTTGCTGTCAGCCTCTCTTGCTGGTTCTCTTTCGGGCTCTTGTCTTCTTTTATGATTCACCACACTCACTTGCTATCAACCTGCCGTCTGTCTTATCTACGCTGTCTTAGTTGCCCTATCACTCATCTTCTCCCCTTTGCCTTCATTTTGCATGTCTGTCTGTCACACACACACATGCACACACCTGTTCAGTCTCTGCGAATCTCTCACTGTCTCTGCTACCCCTTCTTCTCCGTGCCTCCCTGTCTTTTTTAGGTCACAGAGACACACAAAGAGACTGACAGACACATATAAAGTCACTCTCCTTCAACTCTCTGCCTCTTCCCTCTCTGTCGAAAACACTAAAACTGAGTAGAGAGGCTTCAGCCTGGCAGACGCATGCTAACATAGTCCACGTGCAGACACTGGTTTGGGACCTCTCTGGATTTTTCTTATTTCTTTCGTGATTTTCTTGTCCTCTTGCCTTCACACCCTGGCCTTTTAGTCACTCAATATTTCTCTCTGCTCGATTCATGTTATATAGTCATTGACTCACACTAGTCTGCTCTGCAGTGAAGGCGTTTTTCTGTGGCTTTCAGAATTTTTCTTTCACTGGTTTCTGTGTCTCTCTTTGGGAATGTGTTGAGTGATTTTGGAATACTAGTAAATTATTATAAGCATTCCCAGGAGTAATACTTTATTCCGGGCCTGTGTGTCTTAGGCATGTGCAAATATAAACATTTTAAAGTGTGATTATCTTGGCCAACATTATTATGATACACAGTATCTCAATAATCGTTAATATAAAAAAAGTAAATCATGTAGTAGTGGGGTAAAGGTTTGAATTTGGGGTCTTTAATCTCATTCCCTGGCTGACAAAATTAATCTGTGTGGGGAAGCAAACAAGCATTACTGGCTCATCAATTTCTGAGGTGACCTTGAGCACATTTTCCTATCTTTCTGTTGTCCAACTGCTTTAGTGGATCTGCTCTACAAATGTGAAACCTACGCAGGCTAATTAAAATTTCAGGTCACAAAAAGCATATACAGTATTTTTGCTCTTTGCCCATCAAAATGGAATTTAATGGAATGTTCTTTGTGGAGCTCACTCCACTCAAAAGTGCTTCATGAAAATCACAGCAGCAATGTGTCTTTCCAGTAACAAACTCAGAATAACCCACAACAGTTTTTAATGGATCTACTTCCAAAAAACATTCGTCCTCGTTACATCGTGCTGATCTCATGGCTAATCATGGCTTATCCTGTGTGTGTTTTTGGTCTGTGTCTTTGACAGGTGTCAGGAAGTTGGCAGTGAAGAGCGGCAAAGAGAAAAGAGAGAGGATAAGTGTCCATTTCTAGAAAATTCTGGTTCAGAGGAAGATGTCCTACAAATCCTTCAGTACATGGCCACCATACTTGGTAAGTATATGAAATAACGTAAGGTGAGTGTGTATTATTGTGTGTTTGACAGTGAGAAAGGGAGGGCATGGAGGGAGGGGCTTTTTACACATGCCTGTATGGGCTTCTCTGTATATGAGTGGTTGTTGTTATGAGTGTGTGTATGTAATTAGTATATGGTTTTCACCCCTTTGTTTCTGGCCTTGTTCTTTTAATGTTGTTTAGGATCGATTGTACTGAACTGTCTTATTTTTGTTATGCGCTAAGACACACGTCAGCCACTGCTTCTCTTTTTTTCTCGAGATGCATTTCCTTCAGTGTCAGTACTAAGTGGATAAAAAAAATGAAGCCTTCCCACAGAGGCTAGTCCTCTAATACACATTGTAGACACTTTTAGTGAAAAAGGGAAATACAGTATCATGGCCTAGGTAGTGCGCATCCAGACACAAATATAGTATTTACACATGCAAAACCACACACTGTATGACTCACTCTTGAGTCTCTAAAGCCCAACATGAAAAACACACACACATAAACACATGGTGCAGAGCCGATATCATCAGTGTAGGTACCCTGTTACTCCTGTCTCTGGCCCTACGATGCCAATCAACAGTGTTTCCTCTGGTAAAGTTTGTCCATGGCGGGACGTGGGAGGAGAGGAAGGGAAAGACACACAGCGCCTGGATGCAGGCGAGAGAGAGAGGTGACCCATGAATAGTTCATCGCAGTTTATAAAACTGCAGCGTAGTGAAGATAGAGCTGTTTCAAACATGAGACATAATGCGGACCTAGCGAGGCGCATTCCACTTGCGTTGGACCCGTTCATATGAGTCAGCTGTCACTTTGTCGAGAATCTCTGATAAAGCAGAGACTTGTAAGCTCCTTAATGTCCAAGGTTGATCATTTGTTTCAAAGTTTGAGCCCAGCCATCCTGCAAAGAAAACCCCTTTTGGTCACTTGTATCTGCAGTCTTTTGCAGTCTATACACAAAACTCATGACTATAGTTGATCCTTAAGAGTGTAAATCAGTCTGGGTGTCAATATCACGCTCTCATCTGACCTCTCTCACCTTTGTGTGTGTGTTGTTTTAAGTACTATGTGCAACAGTAAACTGAGTTCAGCTCTAAACTGGTGAATTGACCTTATTGAGGCACAGGAGTTTGGCACAGTAGTTTCTGCAATCATTGCGCAGGCCTGCACACCTGCAGTGTACCGGTTTGTGTCAGAGTCAATTTTGCATATGTGGCCACTATGTCAATTTAAGATGTAAATGTACATTTGAACATATGTTATCTGTCTTTTAACCCTAATTTGACAGATGTTTTTAATAACTGCATTTCTGAAATCTAAATCTCTAATCTTCTACAAACTACTCTGACTTCTTGTGCATAGACCTTTGTTTATTTTGTGGTGTCAGGTTTTACATATATACTAAATGTCAATTTCACTGTTTCCATAATCCTTTAATCATGTTTTTTTCTAATTATTATTCAGTCAGTAGGCATGTGACATGATTATTTTATTTGATCAATATTCATTACTTAGCAAGGCTTTGATGTTTGATTACATTGAACACTAATCCTCTGTGGTTGACATGCTTAAAATGATTTTGGCTGAATTAAAACCTTGGCCAAAAAAAAACATGTCATTGAGCATAGGTAATGTTTCATGTAAAAGGAAGCTGTAACACACTTAGGGGGCCAAGTGTTCATGTATAAATTTCTGCATTGACAACTACTGAAAGACTTAATGACATCCTCGATGATATTGCTAATATCCATATGAAGATTTATTTTGTTAGTTGAGATGTTTGTGTTCAAGTGGGCAGGTTAACTTTAATGTTTCACTGTTATTGACATTGATAATCCGTGTCTATCATCAGAAGAGTGCAATTGTGCATCAATGACATTGGTATTTTGCATCCCCTCTCTCAGGAGTACCATTCTGTGAGCTGCGAGAGCATTTCGGAGAGGAGTTCTTTGGTCTCTGCTTCGAAGAAAACGAACGAGTGCTTCGGGCTGTAGGCGGAAACCTCCAGGACTTCTTTAATGGCTTTGACGCCATTTTGGAACACATTCGCACCTCCACTGGGCGCCGTGCCTCATCTGAGAGCCCTTCCTTCCAGTGCAAGGATCTCCACGAGGACGAGAAAGGGATAAGAAAATTCGACAAAGGCGGAGAGCAAGGAGAACGAGAAAGAAGGGGGAAGGTGTTGCTTCTTCATTGTTTTAACCCTGCCCCTGTTGTTGGACTAGTCATGCCAGGGTTGATCCGAGCTGTTGCCAGGCGGATCTTTCATTCAGAAGTTGAGGTGGAAGAGGTTCCACCTCTAACTCCCTTACTGCCCAATAAAGACACAGAAAATATAGACGGTGACTCCACAACCCCCACCCCAACTGCGTTCTCCACTACCTCGCCCTCCTCGCCTCCGTCCCCTCCATCTCCTTTCCCAACCTCTGTTCCCACAATTTGCTTGTCCTTTCAAATACAGGAAACATGCCCTCCCTCCATCTCCTCCTTCCAAAATGCTGCCTCAGTGAGCACTAAACGGCCCTCTCTCCCCCTCTCCACCAACCCCAGTGATCTGTGCATTGGACTGGCCACGTTTTGTCGTGCCTTTCCATTTCACCTTGTCCTGGGGCCTCGCATGGAGCTACTGCAGCTTGGAGAAGGATTGAGGAGACAGGCTCGCATTGATCCTCACCGGAGCCTCTCGTTCAGGGACTGTTTTGAGATTGTCTCACCCAAAATGGAGCCTTCATTCCAGGGCATCCTCCTGAGGCTTGCATCGCCATTTACCATCCGCACCAGACCTGATACCACGCAGGCCGGCACTAAGGAGAAGGTAAAGACATCATAACAGATGACACTGTTTATGCATTATGGTAATTTGAATGAACATGGCTAGGAAAGTTTATTTGACAAACAGCTCTGCCATTCAATTTCTGATGACTGGACAGTAATTTCTTTTCGGACAGATGATTATATGTTCACACTGCTGAAAGAGGTAAAGTACACTGGCTATGTTAATTGTAATTAACAAGTATGTCACCCAAATGCTCTCTGTTTTGTGTGTTTTTTAAATACATAATTTTGGACAACAATGGGGTTCTACAGGATTAAGATACTTGCTACTGGTATTAGACTATGCAGATAATACTTGCAAATGGGACAATTTATTGTTGGGTGTCTTTTCTTGGAATTGTTGGTAGAAAAAGATAAAGTGTCACCATCCTAAAATCATAAGAATGCAATTTACGGTGCTATAGTAACCGTCATGATACAATGTAAAATCCATCCATTTTACTAGCATATTAAATGGTCATTTCAGTCTATATCACGTCCAAGAACTTTCAGAACAAATATAAAAGTCACCATCTCTGTGTGGTTATGTTATCAAATGAGTTTCATTTGAAACAATGGAAACTTGTGCATGAAGGCCACAATTTTATTCATTTTCCAGTTTGTTACAAATGTCCCCAATGAATGCTAACACACAGGTCTCCAGCAGGATTTGTGTTAATACAGAGTTCAATGTCTGATTTTTGTATAGTTGAGTATATCAATTACTGTATTTACTCTAAAGTTTGGGTGTACCATCTTAAAAAAAGTAAAGAAAAATCGCACACTCTTGAAGTTACTAAATGCAGTTACACCACATTACACCACACTCGCGAGCCTGTGATGTTTTCGCATGAGAGGAATGAGCTTTGAATTGGTTCCAATTTGCCAGAAACAATTAATCAATCCGAGGTGTATGCTATATCCAGTTCTTTATTGATTGGATGGTCTCCGCAGGCTGTCAGTGTCAGCACCAAATACCCCGATGCTAAACAGAACTGTCAGAGAGGAGAGCAATCTGTCCCACCACAATGCTGGATTTTGTGTTTGTGTGTGTGTATTTTGTGCATGGATGGGTGAGTAAAATTTGATCTACCACAAAGGTATTAACTAGTTTTTAATTGTTTTGTTAACAAATTTGTACCAGCGTATCCTGAACTCAACAGTTACTGTGGACACAACTGATTGAGGGGACGGTACAGGGGAAAAGGCATTTGTCTACCATTGCAGAACACAAGTGGTACTGTTTGTGGTTGGGAAGCTGTCGATAGTGACCTTGCTACTACATCTCTTACACACCATCCACAGGCCAGGCGTGAAAGTAAAAAATAAAACAAACAAAAATGAAACAAAAAAATTGTTTAAAAGTATATTTTGGTATATTTATCAATTATTTAGTCCACCATCTTAAACAAGTAAAAATCAGATGTTGATGGCACTCATCAAGTCTACCAATGCCTCAAAACTTTTCACATTCACCCATTCACACACACACGCACACATGCATGCACGCACTCATACACTGGTGGCAGAGACTACCATGTAAGGTGCCACCTGCTCATCAGGAGTGATAACCATTCCCACATACACTCACACACCAATGGCTATGCCTTTGGGAGCAATTTGGGGTCAAGTATCTAGTTAAATATCTTGCCCAAGGACACTTCGGCACGCAGACTGCAGGGAACCACCGACCTTCCAATCACTGGACAAGCGCTCTAACTCCTGAGCCACAGCCGCTGTGTTTCTTCTCTTCTTGTGCTGTGCTTCTTTGTGGTGTCTTGTCTATCTGGGGGCTAATTCTGTGAGGGAACCAGGGATTTCTTTAGGAATGTCTGTTGGACTGTTGGGGCATTCTGCTCATGTAGGCAAAGTATCACTATGAGCCCAAAGGTGGGTGAATATAAATTGTATGTAAATTTGAGGCTATGTAAGGAAGAAAATAGGAGTCATTACTATTTTGAGCTCGCGAAATGATCTTCACAAATCATTTCACAGCCTGTAGTCCAAGCTTCCAGCCCAGTAGATCCGGCTAATAGGGCCGCTAGCTGCACGGCTAATGGCAGCTACAGTTAGCAGTTACTGTAGCAACAATTAAAGCTATCTGTTCATCAGGAAAAGAGTTGAGCCAGAGCAGCGAGAAGGAATCAGAGTGAAAACCAGAAAATGTTCTTTCCATGAAATATGATCCAGTTTCACCAAAATCAGTGAATTAAGTTATAAAGTTCTGTTTTTGTACAGTAATCAGAGAGGCCTGATAAACACAAAAGGTGCAGGCTCTGAAATTAATCGTGAACGTAATTTCACAAGCTCAGAATATTGTTTACACTTATTTACTTCCTTAGGTGTGGAGATAAATCACAATTTTTTCACTAGTTACTACTAGTTACTTGTCTCATACTTTTTAAAGGGCTGTGCTAAGTCACAGTGGTGCATGACAAAAAGGGCTTTCTGGGTGGAGAGATAGCCTCTCCAAATAGTAAAATGATATTATTATGTATCACACAGAGTGGCAAGATGTGAATAAACAGATCTATAGCCAAAGGCAAATGATGTGGATAAAAGTCATGCCATGTTTTCCCTTCTTGTCATAGCACTGTTTGCACTAGTCTTTGTCTTGGCTCATAAATAGAAGCCACAGACAGCTAGCATACTCACACGACGATCAAACCAGTTAAAATACATTTCTAAACAAACCTGATACAATTATCAGATTATGTCAAGTAATTTCAGTTTGCTGCAAGGTGATTGGTGTGTACTGCTGCTTGATTTTAATTCATGTCATGTCAATGCCATATAGAGGAAGTTTTATGTAGGATTACGTAGTGTATAAATTTAGATATTGTATTTAAGCATTTGATCTAAGGGCTGGGTGTAAGGACTACTGCCCTTAATTATTATTAAGGGCTGCGACTAATGATTATTTTGTCAATTTGTCCATAAAATGTCAGCACATAGTGAAAAATGTCCGTTATAATGCCTTCAGATGTGTTGTTTTATTCAACCAACAGTCCAAAACCCAACAATATTTAGTTTAGTGTAGTATTATTATGCATGACAAAAATAAAAGCATCAATTTCAAGTTCAAATTGTTTAACGACTATTTGATTAATTGACTGATCGTCAGAAGTATCCCATTATTATATTTTAGCAACATTTTTAAAAATCATCATTTCCCACGTTTGTTTGTTAATATAATTAGAAGTAGTAGTTATGTCACAACTTGTGAACTTGGAGCTATTACAAAGATTCTGTTTGAGTGAATCCATATGACTGATTCAAGTGAATCCTAGCTTGAATTAGCTCCTCTAATTAATGTTTGCACTGCAGTGTGAAGGCTAGGATAGTATTTCAGCTCTGTGTACACAAAGCTCTATATGGGTGATTTTGGTCTTGCTTTTGCTAAATAAACAAGTCTCAGGGCTTTAATGCATTAATCTGAACAAATAACAAAACACTAGGCTCACATTTAGATATGAAGATAATGTATAGTTAAACTGAGCTTTTTTTAATTTGAAAGTTACGGTTTACTTTCATCCTTATTACAAAATTCCAACGATGACTTATATTTACTTTTGCTTTTTTATTTTGCATTATTTTAAATTAGTTTTTTCTTTTTATTATAAAAACATTTTATAACATTTGGGGTATAATATTTGGGTTATTTCAGGGTTAGCTGAAGTATCGGTGATCTGGGTGAATCCTATGAATCTTGTGTCACCTGGGCACAGAAGCAGAACAGAGAGAATGGAAGGATGGGCTGACATTTTCACCAGAAAGGGCAGCAAGAAAAGGCAACATGCCAAGGTAAAGAGGCCACAAAAGAGCACTCCCCTGTGCTACAGTGTGTGTCTGTGTGTGTGTGTGTGTGTATTTAAGAGGCCTGAAGTGTATTTTCAGTTGACTTCTTGGCTGTCTTCTCCCGGGGACATGGGCTGTGCAAGAGACATCCAGAGACCTACTGAAAAGGTCAAATTGCATCTCTGTCTGCTGAGTGTGACCACCATGGTCAGCACACAGGGGAGTGTACACAGATTGCACTGTCAAAAGCTATCCTCTAACCAGTGCATCATGTTGTTCATCATGTTTCCTTCATGAATGCTTTTTTCCTAGTCTTGCAAGTGGAGAAGGTTTTTGCATAATGGATCAGAGTTTTAAAAAAACAACTACTTACTGTAAATACATGCAAGAGTAGTTTCATTATGGCATGCCTATGTTACTGATTGATTGACTGATTGATTTGATTTAACCTCTTCAGGTCCACTGACCTGGCGGAGGTCAATTATTGGTATGTCAGTTTTGTTGGCAGTTGTATCTGAGAGGTGATGCCTTTGAAGCTGGGAGCAAAGCTGAACTAAATTCATAATTCAGCTTAAACTACAGCTTTTGTGTGTTTTATTGGTTTTCAGACACAAAGTAGAATTCATGTGGAATTTAGCCTACTTGCTGTATGAGAGGAAAAACATAAATGTTGATGCTATTGTTTGGGCCATGATGTGGATGTAGATGTACTTGTATGCGGAATTTTTTTCTTTCTTTTAAAAATAACAGGATGAATAAGACCTCCACTGTAGTGGTGCTCCATTGCTGTAAACAGCAAGAAGTTCCCAGATTCTTTAGTTCATAGAGTCAAAATTCTGGTTATGATTATTCAGTGCTTTGTTTATGGTCTAAGTCTAAGTGAAAAATGTGTGTGGATGTAGAACAAAAATGAAGCCGGAGCTGGAGCCTAGACCAGCAGTTGTTTTCAGCTGATTTTGAGGAGTTCTTGAAAAAGTGGTGTGTTTTTGAGTATTCGGGTACAATAAGTGAGAGTGAGGAAGGGTTTATAAAGGCCAAGGAGTACTTCTGGAACCACCAGGGTGTTCAAATCTGCAATGTCATACTTGTTCTTTAACAAATGCTACTGTAACAGATTTGTTTTTGTTTGCATGTGTGCACCTGCGTGTGTGGTTACAAAGAGAATCCTGACATCAGCACCACCTTTGATCTGTTTCAAGATAAATCACTGTTGTAATGGTTTGTGGAGGGCGCTTTGAAAATCACTGCCTTCTCTGTCTACTCTTGATACATTTACAAAACAGGGTGAATGAAAATACAAGGGAAGAGGAAAAAGAGGCATAGAGACAAAGACAAAACAGCAAACATGACAAAGACATTTTTATTCTAATAACTGGTCTGTCATTATGTTGTCTCTTGATGGTTATTAACAATTCATCCAAATAAAAGGAAGTTTGAACAGTATTGACTCATGTTGATGAATGTCTTACATAATTTTTTTTCTCTGACAACTAAATATAAGCAGAGCACTGAGCATTTCCAGTGACCTTTAAATTCCCTGGAGCTTTTCAAAATCTCAGTGAAGAGTGTAGAGCCAAGAAGGTGTGCATCTGGTGGTTACAATTCTTTGCTGCTGCAGTCATTAAAGTGACTTGGCAAGACTGCTTTGCCACACTGCTGGCCCGGTCAAGAGCAGTGTCAGCTTTGTTGCAGCACTCTGCCTGCTGAATGTGCGTCCTGTAACACTTGTGGCTAGCATTGTTCCCATTACTGATAGCTTGGTGCTGTGCATCTGTAAGTCTCATGTCTTAATATTTAGGGAGAAAATTATTCACACATATTTACAATGGTAGAGCTTGACCTAAATGTCATTTTGAAAGCCTTATTTTCTTTATTTTGCACCATTTGATCAGCAGTTACTGTAGCAACAATTAAAGCTATCTGTTCATCAGGAAAAGAGTTGAGCCAGAGCAGCGAGAAGGAATCAG
>JBBPCS010003403.1:0-12325 GCA_037974645.1 Hollardia meadi
AGAGAGAGAGAGAGAGAGAGAGAGAGAGAGAGAGAGAGAGAGAGAGAGAGAGAGAGAGAGAGAGAGAGAGAGGGAGAAAATGAGAGGGGGGCGCATAATGCTGCCTTTTATTGATTTTTTTGGGGGAATCACTTTATTTTTCTTTGAGGACGTTGTGGGCCGTATTTTGCCAATGTGTGGTTTATAATTTATTTATTTTATTTGGGAAGGTGGTCCTCTGAACTTTTTTAGCAATCAGAAGTGGGCCCTGAGTTAAAAAAGGTTGAGAACCCCTGGATTAAACTATTTTCATTTTTGAGGTCGTAGCTAGTGGTGTTATACTGGACTTCAATAGGCTACTGTAGATGTAACTGTGTTTCTAGCATTCTTTAAGATAATGAGGTGAATTAATCTGTTTTAACAAGAAAACTACTTTGTCATCTCCAGATAACAGCGTTAAAAAAAAGTGCGACCATTCTGTGCTTCCGTACTTCCTTGCTCATGTTTACTCTGACTGTTCATGTCGCGCCATCATCAGGTCAACATTTGAATGTGTCCAAGACTTACCTCAAGAACTAGTGACATTCACATCAGGCTCAGCTGTTAGCATGCTAACATGCTGAAGTAAGACGGTGAACATGTGAAACATTACTCCTGCTAAACATCAACATGCTAACATTGTCATTGTGAGCGTGTTAGCATGATTAGCTTGGGTACAGCCTGACAGAGCTGCTAGCATGGCTGTAGACTCTTAGCCTTGTTAGCTGATGTGTGACTATATAGAGAGTACATAATTTAGTCTTGGTCTCAGTTTTATGTGTGTATCTCCAGTCCCCAGGTCGGGAACATTGACATGAATAAAGATGGCCTCTGCATCTCCACCTCCTCCCACTCTACAAAAAGCCAAATATCCCGGATACGAGCGCTGCCATCTTGCACTGGTGACGTCACTTGAGGCCAGTCTGTGCACCAGAGTTACATCGGAGAATGTTCTTTTTTGTCGTTTGGGTGAACTGACCCTTTAATACTGTTGCTGCTGCCCAGTCTCTGCCTGTCGAAACCAGTTTCCTTCATCCTAACAAAGCCGACAACATTCCGGCACAGAGTTTGAGTTGCCTTTCATGGTGCTAGCATGCACCACCACCCCTCTGTGAGCATCAACCAGAGGTCATCAAAGGCCACTGATCGATACCAAACCCTCGGCATCACCCGCCGCCTCTCTCGGGATCTGCAGCAGCGGGAAGAAAAAAGGAACAGTCCGGAACTTCCTACAGGGCGTTGGTGGTTAAAATACAACCTGCAGGCTGGTCTGAACTCATCTGGTCAGGTTAGCCCTACGGCACAGGTCACCACGTTCATCTTACCAAGGTGAGCTAGTAAAGCTAGTAAACATGAATGTAAACAATGCTGGATTTCGAATAACTTAAAGGTCCAGTGTGTAGTGTTTAGTGGCACCTTGTGGTGAGGTCTCTTACATACAGTATACAGTATGCCTTTATTTATTTAGAATTTTAACATTAGCATTTATTTTATAGTAGTATTACTGTTGTTGATTTAAATGATCATTTAAAATCCCACACAAGGTGTTGCTGCATTATATTGGAGATAATATGAGCTGACCAATCAATCAAAAAACATTTGATCAAAGGGGTGTTGCCGTCTGGTAATAAACCTCCGTGTAGGATACACCTGTGTTTCCTCACTCTATGGCGGAGGGTGAACAGGAGGAGAGAGGACACAAGGAAGCACAAGTTAGCACAATGAAAAGCACCCATAATATATATATAATATCTGTCAGCTATGAAGGGTTCATTCTAAGGTACCAAAACATGACTCTTAGTTTCAGGTGATTATGCATCAATATAAATGTGGTTATAAATATTATATACCATTTTTGCAAATAGATCCCCCTAAATCCTCCACACTGGGCCTTTCGAAAACCTGCTTTGTAAAGGTTAATGAGGAAAGAAAAACGTTTGTTAGACTTAAAACAAACTGCGGCCGTGTAATAAACATGATCTAGAATTATGTTTTATTAAAATACATACATTAAAGGGAGGATAACAGTTAAATGCAATGATCTTGTTGCAATTTTGAACTGTAGAGAACGGAAGTTCAAGTTAGCCCTGCCAGTGCTATGCTAGCGGTCAGCTCTGTTATTTAATGAAGAGTTGATATCAGTATTTTTCCCATTAGTCAACTTTTATTCGGCCGATATTAAAGACTATTAAAGATTTGCCTCCCCCGGTAGCCTCTGCTCTGCTGGTGAAAGGCGGTTGGTTATCTGACTGTAATGTGGTTTAAACACCGAACACAAACTTCGGACCTGAACTTTCCGTGAGAACTTCCCTTCTTTGTGCAGAGAACCGGACGGACCGCGCCCTTACCACTTGATCGCGCACACACTTTTCACCCTGACAGCGGGAACGTGCACTGACTGCGGAACGAACCAGCCGCATACGCCGTACGTATTGGACGCCCATGATCCTCGGCGCGCGCTGCTCCGGGATGCATGTGTTCAAGTTTTTCGACCGGGACAACGGAACGTGGCGGTGTTGCCGGGCTCGCGCCATATGACAAAGCTTGTCAGCATCCCACCTCCGCCGAAGCGGTCCGCTCTGGTAAACGAATCAAACACACCGTGAAATGCGCCTTTCGATTTACAGACCAGTAAAAAGGGAGGGGCAGCTCTTCTGTCTACTGATTCGCTAAAATTGGTGCCAGTTAAGTACTCCAGCGTTACCAATTGGCTCGTTTATACCGCCCACCGGCGTGTTATATAAACTTAATCCGCAGCGCTCCATCTTTTTCGGTTTCTTGTGGCCACCTGCATACCCTCGCCGGAAAACCGTTCAGTCTACTCGCCCCTGTTCTGCCTGCTGACATGCAGAACCCCAGAGTCTTCTTCGATATCACCGTCGATGGCGCACCCTTGGGCCGGATTGTGATGGAGGTAAACCGGTCTCTGTAATGCAAAGTGTACCCGACAGTAACCACTGACAGACAGGGTGGTTACTGTTAGCCTGCGGTCAGTCAGACACCGCTGGGTCTTAGCTAACCTCTTCTGCTTTTAAGCTTTTATGGACATGAAGTTACCTTTGGCTGAAGGTAAATTCTGGTTTCAGCTGCTTACCGTAATTTGCTTTTTGTATAAAACGGCTAACGTTAGTCTAGCTGTCACGAACTGGCTAGTCTTGAATGAACCGTGTGCACGTGTGTGTGGCGTCAAGCCAGCGCTGCACGGTGCTAACTAAGGGGACCAGATACCGGAACTGCACACTTAACGTTAGTGCGTATGTAACGTTAGTACTATTCGGTTGTATTTGCGGAGAACATTCTTCTGTGTGACGTTGGTTAATTATTTTCACATCAGGTTTTATGATCTTAGATATGTCTTAAAAAACTACCAGACATGTTTAGCTGCAGTTAGGCAGTTTTAGCTCTAACAAAATGGGAGTTCAACCGTTATTGGCGTTTTAAAATCCTTTGGTAGCACTAACGTGTAACCGCGTTGGTCACGCGGAGGCCCATTAGAGGCCCGCGGCCCACGTTTGAGTTTAAAGAGATGAGCTGTAGGCAGTAATTAGCCGCCGCTGGCGCGCTCAGCTAATGCTAACTGAACACTGCAGCGCTTCAGCTAGCTGCGCAGATAAAGAGCTGCTCGTGCGCTGCTCGTGCTGTTCTTTGTTGCAGCGATTCGCGGCCTTCAGGCAATCCCGGGAAACCTCCTCCGTCAATAAACTATTTAAGCCTCAACAATCTGTATTAAGGTGTGGCGGATTAATACTTTTTGGCAACAGCTCAACGCAGAAGTACAAAATGTACTGCCTCTGGTATTTAACATGTTAGCCGCCGAGGCTAACTGCGCCGGTGCAGTTAGGAGGAGTTCTGGAAAGTTCCACAGTGCTAACGGGGGAGGGGTGGGGAGAGGAGAGGAGGGGGCTGGCCTATGTGCACTATTAAAGAATGCGGCGTAGGGAGACGGCAGAAGCAACCGCGATACCTTTAGCCTTTTGTGTCCACAATGAATAAGCTCAATGTTACGTAACAGCTTATGGTGGTTACAATGGATCTATTGTCACATATGCCATTTATTCTATTTAAAGTAAAACTGCTAGCTAAAAGCTGTTAGCATGCCTGCTAACACGTCCAGCCATTTTGTGCACATAGTGGTAGCTGTGCCCCATTTATGGGCGTTCCCGGTATGCGTTAGGAGTCTTGAGCTAAATTTAAAGACCGACCTTCAGCCTGAATGGCGCACTCTGAACCTCATTAGTCTTCATTTCGTGGCCATGTGTTACAGTAATCAGACCCTCCTAGCGTCTCAATCAGACAGGTCTGGTTTCTGTTACCGCTGAGCAGGTGTGAGGCTGTTCTGAGATCTGCTGCAGCCCCCTCCCTCCGAACATACTTGCATGGCAGCACCACTGCTGTGCAGGGCATGCAGATACCACAGTGTGGTGCAATGCTGCAGGACATGACACAATAAGCACATGATTACCCATGCTGTAGTTAATGGGCTGGAACTCGGGCTACACAAGGTGTTCTTGAACCTGGTTTGACTTTAATGTTGCACTTTGATTTATTGACTTAAATCTCAACCAGTGTGTTAAGTTGTTTGTTTTTTTTCAAACTTTGTGAAACTATTTTTCGCATCAGTCTGCAGATAATGCTTGCAGTGTTGCCATTTTTAAAATGGCACATGTCCAATGTAACAGAATGATTAGATTAAGGATGTAATGTGGTTGTATTTCTGCAGGGAGGCTCCATTTACCTCACAGTGGGTCTATAAGCAGCTGGTGTCATGTGCTCATTTTTCCCTCCATGTAGACGAAGAGTTATACAATCACTCGCTACACAGAATAAAGTCCTCCTCAGTATCTGAACCTGCTCCAGTTATGGCTCAGGGCCTGGATGGCAACCAGCCAAACTTCAGACTGGCTACTGATTTCACAACTTTTACCCTTTCACAGATAATTTCTTTTTCTCGGTCCTGAAAACAAACGATTGCTTCACACCCTGTCTCTCAGAACAGTTGTCTGACTGAGTGTTTGTGTTTCTGCAGCTCTTCGCCAACGTGGTGCCCAGGACTGCTGAGAACTTCCGTGCTCTCTGCACCGGCGAGAAGGGCTTCGGCTACAAGGGCTCCATCTTCCACCGCATCATCCCTCAGTTCATGTGCCAGGTGATAAAGCTATGAGACAAAGTCTAGCCTGCGCCAGGGTTATATTTCTCTTTTGTAAATCTGCGGATGCAAGGTCGTTGTTTCATTTGTAATTTGTTTGGCTGCTTGTTTAGATGTGTTAAGGCATTTAAAATCACATTCAAGAAGCCTGAACCAGCTAGTTTAGTAGTACTTTGTCAATTGTAGAAATTATGTATTTATTTTTATTAGAAAAATGATGTGTTTGGAAAATCTCACAATTAGAAAATGACTAATGTAACAGTTGGAATCCAGAACAGAACTTTGACTGTAGGTGGTTTTATCACCGCAGTCATCTGGTACCGAACTGTTTGTGTGGTGTTAATGTTCTTGTTCCACACACAGGGAGGTGACTTCACCAACCACAACGGAACTGGTGGGAAGTCCATCTACGGCAACAAGTTTGAAGATGAGAACTTCACCCTGAAGCACAGCGATCCTGGCACCCTGTCCATGGCCAACGCCGGACCAAACACCAATGGCTCCCAGTTCTTCATCTGCACAGTCAAAACATCGTGGTAAGATTTTCATATTAAGTCATTATCTGTTTACATAAAGTCAAGCTAATGTCCGCAATGATTCAGTATAAAAAAATCATGTCAGAATGGCAATATTCTGATGTACTGACACAGAGAAACGAGTAACATGGCACAATGTTCACATGATCACAACACAAACATGTGTGGCAGCTTCAGCAGTGTCAACATGCAACACTGGGGCTGAATTTTCCTCTAAAAGTGGTTTTACGCTTGTTTATATCGAATAGATTAGTGCTAAAATTACCAGCAGGGTGAATAAACATAAGCTTATATAACATGTTGGGAATATTGCCTTAATCAAAAACTGAATTGACCTTATTAAAATGATAGATGTATCGTGTACCATGACACGCCATAAATGTGCAGGAGCCAACGGCGTTATTATCCAGCCATCAGGACTTGTGATTGGTTGGTGTTAACGATGCATCTTCCTGCAGGCTCGATGGGAAGCACGTCGTGTTCGGGAAGGTGGTCGAAGGGATGGAAGTGGTGAGGGCCATGGAGGCCAAGGGCAGCCAGAGCGGCAAAACCTCAAGCAAGGTCATCATCGCCAACTGCGGGCAGCTCTGAGCTCAGCACTGAACCCCGTCTGCTCGCCCTGTAGCCACGCCCCTGTAGGCCCCACCCACCGCCATTCAACATTCCTACTGATGGTGCATCAAAGGCCCCCCCCTCTTTTTTTTATTCTGTTCATGTTAAAATCATGTTGCTGCATTTGTGACTTGCCTTTAAAGTTTCTTTTGCATTAACATTTTTTCCAAGTCCCAACGGTTTTTGTTAAGTAAAAAAAAAAAATGAATAAAATGAAGTTGCCTTGACAAGTGAAACGTGCTTTTGTCTACATGTTATTTTGAAGGAGTGTCTCAATGCTATGCTAACATGGTGCACCCAGCTTATTCAGGCTAACGTGCGGTTTATTCTCGAAGCTGATTTGGATCTCGGAGACTGATGATCAGATACCTGCTGTGAGAATGAACCTTTACTAAAATCTCTTGAAAAGCAGCTTTAAATACATAATTTTTCAGCAAAATAAATAAGTTTAGGTGTTGAAATGAAATTCTCATTTTAATGTCAACTGAAATGCCATGTTTTCTGGCTCCAGTTGTAAACTTTGAGGTCATTTGTCTTGTTCAGACTCTTGGACTACATTTTGTTGTATTTAAGCATGTAGATTTGAGGTATAATGGATTAATGCCACGTGTGAATTTGTTTGGGATGTTGACGAGTCAACACTGAGTGTGACTGATGATCACACCAGTGATCTAATGGTAACCTACACATTCTCGTCCTATAAGCTTTCATTATAAATAGACACTTGTTTGACAATACATTTTTTTGAGGAGAAATTTGTCCAAATTTCTTCAGTTCAAGATTTCAAGCTCAGGATTGGACAAAACGTTATTAAAATGTCTTATTAATTAATCAGAGAATGAGACTTGACATCTGCCCAAACTAAAGCGATCAAGTGTCCAGCAGAGGGAGCTCTTATCTTTACAGTGTGTAAAGCAACAAAGATTCAACTTTTAACATCTGGTTCAGTGTCTGATGAGTTAATGGGATCAAAACTGAAAAGATGCTTTTTATTAATTTATCACATTAATAAATAGTTCTTTAAACAAAAGATCTTGAATAGAATCTGATACCCAGAGGTGAAAAGTCACTGAAAGTTGAGATTCACTCTGGTTGTTTTGTTTTTTTTGTTATTTGGCTGATTGGACGTTGGCTCAGGTTAAAGGTGGGTGTTGAATGCTAAATGAGATAATGCATTACAAGCTATGATAATGGTATCAAATGGTACACACTTCCAGTCTTCTATTTGAGCGTGGTCTCTCCCGCCCATTCCCACTGGGCATTTCACATTGCAGAGGACTCTTACTTGTACACGTCAAAACAAACACTAGATACAGACAAATTGAATGTTTTCGTCTTATTTTGCCACCTGGTTTTATCTGCTAGCTTAATATGCTCGCTACAGATCTCCAGATGGAGATTGTGTTGCTAAAGCAGCGACAGGTCTCGAACAATGCCATTTAGTGTCAGTGTTTGGAAGATGCAGCATGTGGCTTGTGAAAAATGGGTTTGATTATTTTGGTGACTATCGGTCGTAATCGATCATTTTTTTCCACCAAGCATGCTAGCAATGCCACAAACTTTTCATCATGGGAAAGGGAAGAAAAAGCCCTAAAACTGTCAACTGAACTGCCAGGCAGAATATTTTTAACCATCCAAGAATCAGCAACCAAAGTTAGCTACATGCTAACAGAGCAAGCCTTTCTCTGATGGTAAATGTTTGAAAGACTGAATGGTAGCGGTGGCTAGCATACTGAGCCCAGACAACAAAGGTCAGTTTGAAAACGTCCAAATTTGCTGTAATAAACGGCCCTTAATAATAAGAATGAATAATTAGTGGCTCTTTGTTTACTTTAAGTCAATGTGGCCCTCCGGAAAAACATGTTGGGAACATCTTGGAGGCAAAAAAAAACAAATTCTAGAATTGAAAACACAATCACTCGGCTAACTCAATCATTAACTCTACTTGAGAATTTGGACACTTGTTGAGCATTGCATTGTGGGACTGTTGGCAGAAAACACATGTCATGGACGCTACTTTTTAAATTTTTTGTAGCTCTATAGAACGTCACTTTAGTAACACGGTACATATAATCCACTGTGGTCTTTTCCTGCCTCCAGTCTTTGTGCTTAGCCAGGCTAACATCTCACTGGGCAAATAAGGTCATAATGCTGCGTTCCTTTTACCGCTGAAGTTGCAGTCGGAGCTGATGACATCACACGTGAGTGTTCCAGTCGGAAAAGATGGATTGTTCTCGCCAGGTTGAGGTCAGGGGGCGTTTCTGTTGAAACTTCTGGCTGGCAAATTACCTTCAAGGTGTTCAGATGGGATCATGGTGATGCAGATTTTTATCTTTCCGGTATATTTAAAATGTTTTTGCAGTGATGTACAGACTGTACAGATGTTAGCTGTTTAGCTAGCAATGTGCACACCGATCGTATGCATGTATGGTATAAGTTTGTGATTGTTAGTGATACATGAGAGACATAAAACCTCGCAATAAACGTGAAATTTTCACTCAGGTTGAAACACTCTCACCGGTCACAGATTCACACAGCATAAAGCTAAAATGCGTCTGTTCGTGTCCTCGTGTCTTGGTTTCGTATTATTTCTCAAAATCTATTTCAGTCAGTCTGGACAAAGTTTAGTCAGAGTCACATTTAAAAACTAGTTTATCCTGACACACCGGGTTGGCTAACCAACATTTATTAGCAACATACTTTCAAGTGATCCTTCACATGTAAAGTCTGATGCTAATTCCAAATAAATGAACTAACAGTGATGGAGGCTTTGCAGCCTTTTTGTCACAGGTTTGTTGTTCACCAAGTGACTATTAACATGTAGGGTCTATGTGCTACTTAGCTTAACAAAGCTAATGAAGTTAACATTATCAGAGTGTGGGGAGCTGCTGGTGTTTTTCCCCATTCAGATTTTATTTAAATGATCTGAGTCATGTGTGTCACGCATGTGTGAGTGTGTCCGCCATCTTGGACATTTAGCTACGGCAACACCATTTAAACCACACGCAGAACTTTGATTCAATTAATTTCTTAAGTTTAGCTGTTAAAAATTATTAGGATTACATTTGCTAATGATTATTTCAGACTACGGTGCGTCATTACTTGTCGTAACATAGCTTTTATTTTCCGTTCACTCAATGGGCCTTTATTTGCATGAATGTTTCAAGAACAGTTTCGCCAAAGTACAATTTGTCCAAATATTTGGACAGTACACAAAAACAGCAGTATGACCATTAAAAAAGCTACGACAGGCAACCACACACCGCTGAGTGCAATAGTCATTAGCAATGTAATTATAATCATATCAAATTAACGGTTTTATTGCAGTTCTGGTGGGGTTTGTCCGAGTGGTGTTGCCGTCCCGAGCTCTCCAGTATGGCGGACACACTCTCATGCGCGACTCGCATTGTGCCGTGACACATCAAGCAGTGACAGATCTCCTTAATGTTACTGAACACAGGAACTCAGGACTCACCTGGATGATGTCACCATCACATGGCTCTCTAACTGACCACGACTGACAAACATCAGCGTGATAAGAACTACCTAAAATGACAGAAACCATCTTTCGGAAAAATGTATCTGACGTGTACTTTGAGTTTTTAGTTTGGCCCATGTCCCATCTGCTAACATGGAGGGGGAGGGGCTTATGAGCTATACTGCAGCCAGCCAGCAGGGGGCCATCCAGATGATTTGGCTTCTCTTTTGGGGAGCTCTCATGTCGGCCATCTTTATATACAGTCAGTGGGGCAGACACACAAAGTTAACGGTTAGCACAAGTTATTATCATCACTGCTGCTGCTGGAGTCACATGATCACATGCTTCTTTTATTGAATCTCTGCACTTCTATCATGTTTGTTTTCTATATTTTTATTTAAGAAGCTTTTGATTCGTCAGAAAAAACCTATTAGTTATGTACACCATGTTATGAGAGTCTACATAGAATGACATTACTCAGGATCAGTGTCTACAAGGGTCAGAGCGCCACCTGCTGGCTGTTTACTATAGCTGTCAAAAAGAACTGCTGAACTAACACAAAACACGACACTGAATAAGATTCAAAACACAAAATGTTGCAGTCAGACTCAAAGCTAACGTTATGATTTATTTTGCTAGACAGCAGTAGATTAATTATACATGGTTAGCTCATGTTTTCTTAGCATTCAGCTACCCTATCACTGACTAACGTCAATTTTGTAAGATATCGCCGTCACCTCGGCACAGAAAAAGTATTAAAGAGGTGAAAATCACAACAAGTCTGGTCATGTTGACAGCTGCAGCTCTGTGAAAGGAGTTAGACCTTGTCCTCACGTACGTGGTTATTTTGGAAAACGTAGCTTTTTCTCTGCGTTTTGGCCTTTCGTCCACACAAACTGCGTCTGCTTTTGCTAAACTCCTTCCAGGGTGAAGATTTTCAGAGAAAACGTCAGTGATGACGTCCGACTGTGCGCTGTGTCTATGTTGTTTACAGGAGGTGATTTTCTGCAGTGATGGAGGAGCTAAAATACTGTTGATTTTAACGTTGCTATCTGTGCTGACACACACACAGTTACTCTCCCTCTATGTAGAGGAACAGAGGCGTCACAGTGACTTCAGACGTCGCTGCTACATTCAACACACACACTCCCACGACAGAGACCCCGCCCCCAACGTCCTCGCCGGTGTGGGACGAGACCCGGTCGGACCTCGTGGTTGGTGGGACAACTTTGAAAATAAGGTGGTTCTTACCGGAACCAGTAATAACTTTTTTTTCAGGCTTCTGATTGGCCAACATGACTGTACGGTTAGGGTTATATCGCCACCTGTTGCTTTGGCATGCTCTTGACAGCGCTTGACAATGTGTTTAGCCTTTTCATGTGGATGGAGATATTTTTTTAGTTTTAAAAAATACCCGTGCTCGTGTCGACTAGGCATTAGCCTGTTCCGTTAGCTAACTAGCATGCGGGGCGGGACTTGGCCTCTCTATACGTGTGGATAATGAACGATTGACAAATGAGCAGTGACTGCAATAATAACAGCTGGTATGCTATCCTCCAAAAATGGCGGCGCTGCTCCGGAATGCTCTGTGATTCCCATTCCCTACACTTTGAGATGTGTACTGACGGACTGTGACATCATGTCATAATGGGATTTCTATTTCATCCACTTCATCAGCAACAAAGACTAATGCTACTTCCACCAAGTCGAGTCAAGCCAACTCTGAGCTGTTCGAATTTTTTATTCTCCTGACTGCAACCGGCTACTCTGCTCTACTTTGAACTCATCTCAAAAACAAGCCTATTATCTATAGCGACAGTAAGGACCTCCAACATGGCCGCCGGACGTGATGATGTAACCTGAACCTCAACCATGACAGGAGTTTCAAACATTTTTCTACAAACTGAACCAAGCTTTAAATTAAATGTGTACAAACAGTACAGAGTTTATAATGAATCTGTCAGCAGCTTCTCTCTGCCGTCCTCCTCTTCTTCCCAGAATGCCTTGTTGCCCTCTGGCCCTGCGTCTGGCGGGGCTGACACACCCCCTGGCCCTTGTTCTTTCCTGACTCCACCCGGCTGACAGCGGCGCAGGACAGCCCCACGTCACAGTTGCAGCGTCCCAGCTTCCTCCTCAGCTTGTTGAAGCCTCGCAGCAGACAGGCCTCGCCCTCCACCGGGATCCTCTGGCACCGTTTACCGGTCAGGTACCGGACACAGCACAGACCGGCCGCACAGTCACCAGAGCGCACGCAGCTCGACATCTCTGGAGCTGGAAGATACAGACAGATGTTATCACTGCTCCCAATACAGTACAGTGCAATGCAATGCACTCTGGGAGTCGTAGTTGGCTGTCAGTCACTCACCTTTTGTCCTGTTGAAGCCGTCGGTGTTGCTCTGCAAGTCTGTCTCTGTGTCTCGGTGTCTGTCCACCTGGCTGTCCTGGATGGACGGTCGCCTCTGAGCTCTGTTACTGCATCCTCCCTGCTGATAGATAGATAGATAGATAGATAGATAGATAGATAGATAGATAGAT
>JBBPCS010003404.1:0-12325 GCA_037974645.1 Hollardia meadi
TATATATATGGTGGTACAGCAGCAGATACTTCTGTATCTTTTGTCAGACAGCAGCAGAGTGAACCACTAATAATCTGTTTCCTTTCACTGATCTAATCTTGATTGCAATCATAGCATACATATTCCACATGTTAATTTAAATATCATAAAATGCTTTGGCCTGTGCCCTCTAATGTTCTCAACTCTGTGATTTCCATGTCATTTATTGTAGGCTAATCCTTTATTGAAACGCATGCCTTCCTGGTACAAATATTCATGCTGGAATAGCGCCATAGCTCCACTATTCCAGTTGTTTGCAGCAGAAGTGGCCATTGAGCAGCAGTACACTGAAACCCCCGCAGAAGTGCGACACCGCCCCGCTACACGGCGACGCAGTCAGCCAGGGTGGAGTTTAAGCACCAGCACTGCTGAGGGCGGATAGGGAGGGCAACTGAGAAAGAAAGTCGCTATCTTGCCTTTCCCCTTGTTGAAAAATTGCCATCTGTCGGGGAATAATTGAAATACCATCAGCATCTTTGTGTTTGTACAGTTCGCGGGGACGCCGGCGGGACTGGATTCACGCGCTCAGGTCAGACTGAATGTTTCTAAACTTTGGAAAGTTTTCACCATTCTGGCGAAACGTCCTTGACGTCACCAGAAGCTCGGTGTGGAAGCAGGACAACTTAGTAAAAGTACGCAGACACAGGCCCGCTAAAGTGAAGAAGCAGCGTAGACTGGAAGCCGCTAGTTAGTTAACCCAGACAGAAAACGACGGGCCGATAACTAACAGTGAATATCCTGTGTGCTGTATCTCTGCTCCACCACGAAGCAGCGTTGTGTTCAAGTTTCCGTTGAAAAAGTCGGCCGTCTGGTATTCGGATGAAGTGATGGGGTGCGTGTCGTCTTGAGCGCCGTGAAATCCTCAAAGTTCCGCATTTGAAAGAAGTTATTGTCTGTGTCCGCTTGTGCTGCTGCCGTGCGTGTGACATAACACACGTTCGGCTTCATTGTGTGTATTAACGGCCTCCTGTCGCTCCTGTTTCTTGTAGCCTCGGGGTGTGAATTCCTACACCACTGTGATGTGGTTAGCAAACACCTTTGCATGTCCACTTTCCAGCAGTGCAGTTCACTCATTATCTTTTCTTTTTTTTTTTTAATCATTAATAGTAATAGCATTAATGGTAATAGTGGCGTTTCAGTGTAATAGATGATCATATGTTTATAAAACAGAGTCAAGTCCTCGGTCTTCCTTAGGGAGGGTCCAGGTCTGTCATGTGTGTTAATATGCATCGTCGTCATTAATGAGATGGTTTAAGGTTTTTTGTTGATCTTCCTTCCCCACTCAGCTATGATTTAAACCTCTCTGGGTGGCTTTTAAACCATGACAAGGTTGGCTGTTGACCAATGGATTTATTGTTTTGGCACTGGTCATCACTGCAACAATGTCATTTTTCCTTTTCATTGTTTCATCGAAAGCTGCAATTGCACAAGAAAGTGGCCATTGTTTATTTGTACACATTGCGTCATCAGCTGCGGGATGTAAAGAAGTAATGGCATCATAAAGCAAAAACAGTCTCATTGACTTCCCCTGGAGGAGTCACCATTACCAATTTCAGTGACTCAATTTAGCTCCCTTTAAAGGAACAGTTCACCCAAAAATTACAATTCTGTCATTATCTATGGAAAGCTGAAGTTTCTTTGCCTACAAAACATTTCTGGAGTTTCACAGGAAATCAGGGGCCTGAGACCCCAAATTATTATGTTACTTACACCCTTTTTAAGGTGAAATCTTAACCGTGAGGGTGCGCATTTACGCTTTTAGCTTAGCGATCACAGTAGCTCTTCAATGCGCCTAATAGATTAATAATGACAAAGCTTAACACAACATCTGTTCAGAAGCATATTTTAGTGTTGAGTTCTAAACAGTACACTAAAGTTTGTCACCAGACGGCTGACGTGTGTCAGATTAGGCAGTGCTGATCAAATCTGAATCAGTATTGTGTGACTGCATAGTGTATTTGTTGCCTCAGATGTTTTCAGAAACATTTTAGTATAGGAGAAATGCTCCTACCAGGCTGTCATGTGGAGGACATGAGGGGACTCATATGATCTAACACTGCACGGCCGTCCCGACTGCCAAAACAAAGAAGAGAGAAGCTCAGATTACAAGACTCAGATGTCATTCTCTGTTCAGGAAGTTATTACTCCATTATATCTTTACATTAAAAAAAAATGGTTGTTTGCTGCTATATCAATGTTCAGAACATCATATATATAATCTTTAATGGCAAGAGACAAAATGGCAAGATTTGAAAAATTGTCTTTGAAATGGGATCAAAAAATGATTTGTCATACTGTACGTGATTTTTCTGAAATAAGGTCCCATAAGGGGTGGTTCTTCACCTCCCTAGAGCAGCGCTCCATAGTCTCACTATCACATCAGACTGCTTCATGATGAAATGAATTATCATTGTACTTTTCTTTTTTTTTTTTACACTGTTGGGTATTTTGCAATCCATTTTGCAATGATACGCGCAAACCTGTTTCAGGTTGGATTAGCCCAGACTTGCTTTATTGTTTTCTGAGCTATTTCTTAGCTATTTAAAAAAAACCTATTAAATGATGCAGTAATATGACATCTTTCATTTTTTTTTATATATGCAGTAAATATTAACACTTTCCCATTAAAAAGTTTAAAGGAAATAAAATAATAGTATACAGTTGGAATAATTTAAAAAGTGGATTTATTCAGTTCCAAAGCTATATTTCGCAAGATCTTGTGGAACTCAATTTTTTATGCAGGACCAGAAAACTTGTAGATGTGATAGAACTACAAGGTTTTTCGTGGCTCAGAATGGGCCTAAACATTTTTCTATGCAGGAAAAACGCTGAAGTATATTAACACTGCACAGAATCAAAATTTGGCAAGAGAGTGGAGATACTAATTTTTGAAAATTATAGGTTCATTGTTTGGGTAAAAAATTAAAGCTATAGGATTGAATCCCATGAATTTCATTTTGACATGATTTTTTTCAAGCAAATTCATGACATGAATGAGGAGGTCCTCGGTGTGTTGGAACAGAATGACCCACAAATAAAACTCATATTTGTTTATTTTTCCCTTTCGTGTAGAATCTTTGTGCGAATGTTCAAAAAATCACGTAGCAAACTAAAATATTAACGTATAAAATATAAAAAGGTAAATAAAGTTAGTTGCAAACAAAAAAGTGAATATATGAACGTTTAATACTCTAATACTCCACTGTAAAGAGTACTATAAAAGTAAATGCAGTCCGAACATAAATATTGAAATAACTGTTGTGGCTCTCATCCACAGACTCTCTCTGTACTGTTAGATATGATTCTTGCATAGGTGCTAAAAGACGTTAGTGGTGTTTGACTTTGTCTTTTTCATACCCAAACCAAGTCCATGCGACAACAGTAGCTCCTCTTTTAGGTAGGAGCTGCTCTTTTTTTGTCTTGACTGGTCACAGGCCTCTTGTTCAGAGCGACCCTGTCCTGTGTCACATTCACTCTCCTCCATGTTTGTGTTGCCTTTTTCTTCCTGCATCCGTGCCATGCGGAAGAACCCAAAACGTCATACAAATATCAAAAAGTAGTGCTGTAATAGAGTGTGATTTGTGGCACAGTGATCTTTCCTTTACGATAGGTGTGAGCGCATGTGTCATGACCCACTCTCACACCAGTTAAGGAAACCTGCTATTCATTCCAGTGCGCTGCACAGATCAGACTGTGGTGTTTTCACTCAGCCATATTTGGTCAAGACAACATGTGCTGCCACTCCTCCAGCACAAGAAATTATTTGTTTTAAACTTGAGCCAATTCCCAAGCCCCTGTCAGATGCCTGGGGAGTTCAGTCACAGCAGTTAGAACTCTCAAAAGCCACCTTATTTGAAGTAGCTACCATTTAATGATCATATGAAGCAGTAAGTTCGTTTGGAGAAATTAGATACATGTTAGAAGTCAGTGGTTTTGATGTTTGACCTGATTATTTGACTTGCAATGGTAGACTTAAGAAGGCACTGCTAATTTCCAAGCTAAAGCTTGAGATGAAACACGATGTGACAGAATATGTGCACTTACTTATGAATATTAATGTTTCTGTGAATCCTGGTGGTTCCTTCCTACTTGTCGCTCAACACTGCTGAGATGCTGAAGAGCTTTCTGGTTTATTTTATTCACACAAACACTTGTTGCGGTGTAGAGAGCTGTAGAAAACATGTTTAATTTTTCTTTCCCCACATATGTGTAAATTGTCTTAAAGTGGTAACAAGTGGTAACTTGTATGCTCACATACAAGTTGGAAGGCCAGTCAGTCGAGAGAAATGCAGTGCAGAGTGTTCAGAAGGCCTGAGGAGGGGATGGTATTTCCTGAACACTAGGAAGTCTCTCCTGTCACTCACCACCAAGGACTACGAACGTTCTTCCACTCATTCTGTTTCACACTGAATGTATACAACATGGCGTGTACCATACTCCAACATGGATTCCTCAAACTGGGGGGTGATTAACAATGGCTACATCTACACTAGTACATTTTTGTTTTAAAAAGCATGACTCTCCTTTAAAATGGAGACATACAGTATGGAAACGCTGCTGAGCCAGTTTCAGGGACAACTCTGCGGTTGCATTTTAGTCTGGACAGGCAGAAGCGGACTTTTGGAAACGACGATGCAGACACACACGTTCGCATTCTGAATAGGTTTTATCAGCCTAAACCAAAACAAAGACATCACACTGCTCCACACTCCAGCCCGGTTGGATGCGGTAATGTACCTCTAAGTTGGTTAGCTGCCAATCAAACTAAAATAAGAAGAAAACATCAGCCCAACCCAAGGTTTAATCAACATGGATGACAAATTACAGTTGTTGACCTTTTTGTCTATGCTAGCACCTGTTGTGTAGTTAAATTCTGCATTTTATGATGCAAAGTTAATGACTGCATGCGCATTAGAGAGGAGAAATTATTTGGGCGAGTGCCGTGTCCAGCAGAGATATCAGCCCTACATGGAGCGTCTGTTTTTGGTGAGGCCAGGAAGAACAAGTGCCTGATGGGATCATTTTATCATTGAAATTGTGGTTTTCTGAGGAATAGTGATTAAACATTTGAATGTCCTGATCGGCCTTAGCAAAAGACTTCAACTGCAAAAACAACGGCAAAAGTGTGACAAGGGACGACTCTGGAAAACCGCAGATACATTTGGACTATGGACTAATGGATTTGTTTTTATGCAACAATGTTTGAAAGTGTAATAGTAGGCTATGTGATACTTTGGTAGCCTGATGTTTTTATGATTAGCTATTTTTCATGTGTTTTTTAGCATTAGCCTTCCTAGCTAAATTACTGTCTTGACATTCTTTCTTTAACATGTAGTTACATGTATATGTAACATGTAACATTATACATTAAAGAGAAAAGGTCATTTTGCTGTAAAGCAAATGCAATTCAAAAGTAGACCAACTGAAAGAGTACATATGTATACGAAGGAAACGGAAACAAAACTGTAATCTTAAAATAAAACATTCAAAATGAGTAATGAATGGATATTTGGCGTTACTTTTGGCACAAAAAATAAAAAAAAATTCTGGTCTGGTGGGGGCTTCTATTGGCCTGTGAAATAATAGGGGAAACACTGTATTCTCAATAAAATAACACGGACTGGTTTTGAAAAAACATGAGATGTGTCAATAGGGTGTAACTTGTGCATGGGGGGGGGGGGGGGATCTGGGATTTTCTCTTGTTCCTAACAGTACTACAGCCATCAAATATGTGTAGTATTGGAGCCAATGCAATGCAAACAGTGCAGAGGGAGGAAGACTTAGTAATTATTATGATTCCATTTGCTAATGATTATTTAAGCATTATTATTTAAGTAGCCGAGCACACTACACTTTCCAAGTAGCTTGGCCAACACTGCAGCAGTGTGTTTTAGGGACATTTTTGCCTTGGGTTTTGCCTCAGTTAACAGACAGGTTGCTGTAGTCTGACTTAGACAGACTGACCCAGAGGAGCTGCCTGTAAATATTGTTACACACACACACACACGCACACGCACACACACACACACGCACACACACACTTTAGGCTTGTTTCCAGTAAATGTATTGTTCCTTACACTCAATGTACTCCTTCAAATTAAAGCTGTATATTTGTCTTTTGAAGGACATCTATATACTGATGCATAACACATTTTATATTGACATAGTTTTCAAGTAGTTTGTATTACAGCAGCATATTAGAATGCCTGAAATTGAGTTACAGGCTTTTGGTTTTGGTGTGCCACCCCAAATTCTTCAGTTGGCCCACCTGGCCACCCCTATGAAAAACTTGTGCTGTAGCTGAGCTTGCGGCTGAGACAGGCTCAGAGGCTCTCTGGCGTCTGTGTGTGTGTGTGTGTGTATACTGTATATCTGTGTGGGAGTGCCGGTGCGTAGCCATCGTCCTGCTGTTTATCATGGTATCATCATCAAGAGAAAGAATGCAGTCCGGTGGTGCTTCTACGGCTGTCAAAAGCACAAACTCACCTTTGCACCAAAATTGAAAAATACTAGAAGGTTTTTTTTATTTTAAAAAGCATAAACTCCTGTGAACAGTGAGTTTTAAAGTGAGTTTTTTTAAATAGAAATTTCATGACATGGTTAAGTCCCTCATTTCAGTTTTGTATGTTTAAATAAGTATAAATGCATACAGGAAATGACATACTGTATATCTAAACAGACTTGTTGTTAGTTGACTTCCTTGGAGTTGAAAGCCATCTAAAATTGTAGATGAGATATTATCTTCCCTCTGCCACAGTATTTCACCGTTTTCACATTCCTGTGTTCCGCTGGGATTGGCTGCATTTAGTTCTTGTGCTGGCTGCCAGTGACATAAGGCTGAATAAAGCTTCTCTTCTTTCTTCTCTCCCTCTTTCTCTCTATCTCTGTATTCCAGTGGAATGCAGAGTTGAATTCCTCTGCAGGGCTTGAAGCAGCAGAGCAGCTATACAGTGTGGAGTTCATGTTGCTAAATATGTTGTAGTACCTAATTTAAAACATGGAAAAAAGGAAAAGTAGCATTACCAAAATATAAAAGGTCTCTGTTATCCAAAGGTATAATATTTCCTTCTGAAATGTAGTGAAGAAAAATAAAAAGGTGCAAGTAAATAAAAGTCAAAGTTTGAAGCTGTACTTGTACTTCTTGACTAAATAAACCTCTCTTGTAAACCTCAGTTTTACAGCTATGAGACCAATAATCAATGAATTAAGGAAATGTATTTGTTCTTTTACAGTACTGAGGTGCACAATGAAATGAAAGTTTGTAGTCCTTTTCTTGCTACACATATAGAACATAGAGGTCATTAAATGTAGAATAGGATAATTTTTTTTTTAAATAGAGCAACATATACAGTTATTTATATACAAATATACACATGTATACACCCAGCAAATAATTCTGTGCATTTTTTAAACTCGTGTGTGGGAGAATGTAAACAGCAGCAACAAGTAGTGATGATACTATGGTTGGCATCTACAGATTAAAAGTTCAACATGTGGGAAACATTGTCCATCAACCTCGACTTCACCTGAGCAAAAAGCATCAATGATGCAAACACTGACTACCTCCCCTCTTCCTGCTGGAGTCCTGCACTCGGCTCAGAACATGGTTCCATCCCTCAAATATTGGACACAACAGTCTCTGATTATCCATTGCTTGGCCAACTTGAGTCTCATTACATCTAATGTGTTTTCCTGTGATTAGTCAGGAGCAGCCTTCAGTCAAAGCTGGGCTAGCATCCTGGATCTCTTTCCTCCTGGGATGGATGGTCCGGTGGGTCTGGCTGAACGGTCGAAAGGGCAGTGATTGTCCCATAAAATCCGCTGCTCTTAATCCAAACCCTGCACCTCCTTCTCTAATGCAGATGAGTGTAAATCTCTCATAGGTCATGTGTTTCACAACAAAGCCCAAAAAATAGATTCAAACAAAAATGAGGTGAGTTTGAAGGAGCCACCGGCCACTGCATCTGTTGTTGATTCAGTATATTTGGAAGTGGGCAGTAGGTGACGGAGAAAGCTAATATCGCTTTGGAGCTTTAGATACTTCTTACTGGAGGTTAACACCATTAGCTGTATCTGTTCAACCACCTTAATTATCTGTGTTCTTATCTGTACTCAGAATGGGTACGGTGTAACTGGAAGTGAATAGTACTTAAACTGGAAGTGGGTGTGGCTAATGTTCATTTAAGACTAACTTTAATTGGGGTTGATCAGAATTGCTGTTTTTTCCTAATTAAATTATTTACAGAAGAGCCTCAGAATTGAGCTTAAATGTTTGATCACAAGAGTTAGAGAATTTTTTTTACTTTTTTTAGTTTATTTTTGATTTAGTTTTTGATCATGCCAACACAGTTCTTCCAATCCAACATAATATGTTCTTCCAACATAATAATAACTAACTAATAATAACCAACAATACTCAAACCCCTTTCTTCTGTGTTGGAAGCCCTGTATCTGACTCATAGCACAGTCGGGCGTTCACAGCTAGCATCATGCACAAGGTTAGGGGTGAGGGAGCCACGTGCAAATAGCTGAATAACTATTATTCTCACCAAATGAGGGTAAAATAGAAATTTATAACAACAACAATAGTTTTTCCTTAGCAGAGAGGAAAGGGGCAGTAAGTTATCAAATTGGCAGGAAATGTACAGTATAGGCTACAGTGTGTCAGCTAGTAGGTAGGTAGGTAAGTAGTGAAGTAAGGTCTGGAATTTAAGCAGGAAAGGCTAACACAATTTTCCATAAGTGCCAGGGCTGTCGGCCAGATGGCTGGACATTAAAACATTTCCAGCTGATTACTTTCTCTTTAAAGTCACGTCACTGTCACTTTTTTAACTGGCACTATGTCTTTTTACTGTACGAAGGATTTTAGTCGCCAGACATCTGGCTCTTAGAGAGACGAGCTGAGCTAAGGTTAGCAGCAGCCTCACAGCCCTCCTGGACATCCTATGTCCGCTGAAGAGTCCCAGAGACTCACTGATTTTTAAGTGAAACTTGCTTTATTCAGTGTTTTTACCGGGTCCATTTGTTTTGGAGGGGAGGAGACAGCTGTGGATAACTTGGCTCTCAGTAAAAACGTTGTGCACCATGATCACTGAATAAATCCTTTAAACATATAAACAAAACTTAAACAAAACATAAACTGAGCTAACAGCACAGCTTGGCTTGCAGCCAAGTTTGGGCAAGTGAAACAGCTCATGCAGTTGTTTGATTGGGCAAGCAAAAAATACATTTGATGTCTGTAACATCATTTGAAAATAAACTGCATGCTACGTGAGTCTGTCTTACAACTAATCATTAAACTTCATTAAACATTATTCTGAGGTGCATGTTGTCATTTACAACATAACGTTACTATTGTTAAATATCTCTGGGACGTTACATGTCAGAGACTTAAATGTTTTTTGCTAACTATTGTGCTCTTCCAAGGGCTGCAGTACAATCATATTTCTTTCTGAAGCTTTGAACTGCAGCGTCTTTTTGGAGACTTTGTAAAATGAATCCATGATAAGTCTGACTCTGATTGTCTTCTCAGATTATTTATGTTTTTCCATGTTGGGAAATTTTTTTCATTCCCATGGTGCCTTTGGCTGATTCTGTCAACCAGTCAGAGGCTGTGTTCAATCAGCTCTGATCTCAAACTACATGTCAATGTCTCAAACTAATTGTGCAGTTTAATAACATGAGATTGACCCTACAAAATAAATTGTGGTGATGACGGTAAACTTCCAGTGGGTTGAGCTCATACCCCATGGAAGTTTAGAGACCAACTTCACACCAGAGGAGCTCAATTTCTCTGTCTTTTGCCTCCTTTTCGGTGCAGCTGATGCAAAAACAGCAAAACAAATCTTGCCTTTGACATTTCTCTTAAGGAATGGTTTTGTCAGACTTTAGCTACACTGCACCAAAGCTATTGGATAATTATTTTTGGTTTTGTATCTTCAGGAGATCAGTTGCCAGTGACAAAAAGTTAAAAGAACTTCCCCTTTCATACAGACATGTTGACAGTAAAGTGGTGAAGCAGAAGTAAAACTAGCTGTGGTGATGAACAGTTGACCACGAGTTCACAGTGTTTCACAGAACATACAGCACTTTGCAACCAATGAGTTCCACTGTCCCTGTTCCCAGCTTCACTTAGACATCCTGTGTGATCTTGGCCTTAAGCTGCGCTGCTGCACCATGATCAACATGAGTAAATTAAAGGGCAGTTCTCTGCCTTTTCGAATGGTTTCATATTTACTCAAATATTTGTAGCTCTCATCTTTTATTTTCCAACATGCGCACTGCCATCACAAGCCACCATAGAAAAAGAAAGCAGTCACTGCTTCGCCATGTCAAGGTCAAAGTCATGAGACATATTGCTGCTGTGGGCCTTGATAACTGTACATACCGTTGAATTAATAGCTTTAACTATACTTGAACAATATTTGAAAATAACATTTGCTTGGTCGTCTTCCGCATTGTTACAACTCTGCTGCCATAGGAAGTTTTGTGTGTCAGTGTCACAAAGCTGCACCCACACACTGCTCACTATGTGACACACCTAAATCAAACTGAGCCATCTGCCAGTGCTATCAGATGCAGCTGTGTGTGGAGGTTGCACCCATTGGTGGTGGCTCAAATATGGAATTGTTTCGGCAGGGTAGAAGTGGACCTCCGTGTCTCCAGGGCAAATACCAACTGCCCCCTATTCTTTTCCATAATGGACCACAATGCTCCTCTGAGATTGGACACACCCATTTCCCAAAGTGGAAATGATACTGCCGGTTCTGGAGAGGGTGCACCGGCAGGGTCTGTCCCTGAACCTGGTGGACCCTCTGTGGCCAATGAAGTGGTATGCTGAGATAATCAGTCTGCTGGCAGCTAAGCCCTGGCAGCTTCCTGTCTGAAGGAGGGACAAGCGGGAGGGATGGTGATTCATCAGCACCCAGAACTCTCGCACCTGCATGCCTACCTCTTTAGATGTCCTATTAATAGGTTATACCCTATTAATGCTGGCAACAATGCCAGTGTGCTGGCAACAATGCAAAGTGCGAGGGCATCATCCTCTAGAGGCCTCCATGCCTACAAATAGTGGGTATTCAAGCAGTGTTGTCAAGACTGAACTGTAAAATAAAGATCTGTTTAGCGACTATATCTGCCTGTCATGTTGGCTTTCAAAGAGTGATGCCGGGCACTCATCATCTTGCCATGCGTTTCTTGAAGGGGGATCAGCGGCAAAGCCTGTGGTTAAATAAAGCATCTACTCGTGGGATTCGGCTTTGTTATTTAAGGGTATTTTCATTTCAAGTGAAAAGGCTGTTGATGATCTTTCTTAATTGCAACTTGTGTTTTATATTGTATTCCAGTGGACTAAGGACACCAGTGAATGCTTTGGCATGTAGTATCCTGGAGCAAGAGACTAAAAATAGTGCTTCTATGTCTATCTTCCATCTTTTCTGTGAAATAGTGATAGCACCACAACATTAGGAACATCACATCCACAGTTACAGTAAAGTCGTCAACAGTTTTGATGCTACAGGATATTTTGGTTGTGCCTGAATGTAGTAATACTTTGCAGATATCAGTCAGTTTAACCTGGCAACCCTCAATACCGTTTCTCATCCATTTATGATTTTGCTCACATGAAATATAGATTTATGATGCCAGTTTTAGTCCGACCAACAGGGGCCAAGCACAGTTAAAATGACTTTCAGTTGATTCCTATGTTTGCTCACATGCATGGTACTGTACCTGACATGAGCACATCTTTCTCCTGAAATTGGCCATTATGTTTATTTATATTTTTACAATGAACTGAATACGTTTGTTACAAGCTTCAGTCACTGCTTGCTATTTGCAATAGAGACTGGGTCTGTAGTAAGAGATACAGTATTGAGTTTATCAGCGCTAGAGAGTTGTTTAAAAAGTTAATGTTGTTTGTACATTATAGGATAACCTTGTGTAATATTCCTCTGGTTGTAGGTGGAGAGTTCCACCAACAGTTCAAAACAGAGTCTGGTTTGGCCTGAAGGACATGAGATAGAGGCTGAACTGTACAGTATCCGTCTGCTGGAGATAAACAGGATGTCTGGTCTCAGGATGACAGTTGACTGCTGTCACTTTGTAGTGATGGCAAATAATAAGATATATAATGCTTTTGTCCAAAGCACTTCCAATTTCACAAATTCACCCATTAATACACAAACTGACTTATGAATATACATTTATGTACGTACTGTGTGTGTGTGTGTGTGTGTGTGTGTGTGTGTGTGTGTGTGTGTGTGTGTGTGTGTGTGTGTGTGTGTGT
>JBBPCS010003405.1:0-11793 GCA_037974645.1 Hollardia meadi
TGTGTGTGTGTGTGTGTGTGTGTGTGTGTGTGTGTGTGTGTGTGTGTGTGTGTGTGTGTGTGTGTGTGTGCGTGTTTTGGTCCGTTGGGACTTTCACAGTTGGAAATTGCTGAGTCAGCATCAATGTTCAGCCAACCAATCAGCTGCCTCCACATGTGCTCTGATGGAGCCTCCTAACAGGAGTGTGTACAGCAGTGTTTTTTGTGGGTGAAGAGCAGGAGCTGAAAATGATCAGTGGACCCCCACCCCCACACACACACACACACACACACACCCTCTGACCCCCCAGACTGAATGTGTGTCTGTGTCTCCTGCAGGAGCTGCAGATGGAGGAAGACGATGCTGCCGCAGCGTCAGGAAACAGGTGAGACCAGGATCAATTCCCAGAGTCAGAGCGATGAAGTCATGTAACTGATGTCATCGCTCTTGTTGCTTCCTCGTTCTGTGATGAGCCGATAGTCTGAACACACACACACTGTTCAGATATTAGCTGTTAGCTAGCTAGCAACAGATGCTGAACACACACACTGTTCAGATCATCAGTGAGAACTACACTCTGTGTTCCAACATGGTGTCAGTCCCACCACAGCTGCTCACTGGGTGTGAAACAACCCTCGAAGGCTTCCTCACACCTGCAATTTTTTGGCCCATAGAGCATGCTCAGTAGACTCCTCCAGGCGAGCAGGTTGCGAGCATGCTCAGTAGAGATTTCCTGGGATAAATACTGAACAAATGTTTTTGGATCACACTGTGATGAGGAAGAGCCGTTGTAATATGTGCCATGTGTCACATGATGCTGACCGCTGCACCAGAACCCACCCAGGTCTGGTCCTGAGTCTGGAATGTGAAGCAGAGTGTTGCTGCAGTGTGCTCCTCTCCTCCTGCAGCGTGTTGGAGTGTTGACCTCAGCTCCTTCTGAATAATTGATGGCTCCGCTCAGAGGGGGGTGAGGAGGTGCGCACAGCGGCGCTGCTGTTGATGAAAATTTAAAGACGTTGTGTTTGAGCACTTTGGAATATTTGCTAACGGTGGTGAAAAAGTAGCTGTGGATGGTTTTAAGTGGATGGCTGGCATTTCCAATGACTGTCCCGAGCTCAGGTCACCCACGACTTCTTCTACTGTTCTAATGTGCTGACCTCCGACCTCCTCACTCACAACCACACCACAAAAAGAAACTGAGAATCTTTGACCTGTTGAAGGTGAGCGGAGAGTGGGCAGGTGAGCCTGGTCATCAGCCTGGTGATGTCATCAGGTAAACTGTGTCAGGTTGCACAGCTGAAGTGTCCTTAATGGATTTTATAAACGGAATGTGCTGAGACAGCAGTCAGCAGAACAAGACCTTACTCAACACTAATGTACCTCACTACATGTACCTCACTACATGTAGTGAGGTACATGTAGTGAGCAGTTAGCAGCTGCTGTTGTGGTTGTGCCTCCACATTATTAATAATAAATCATTCCTATAATCTGTGTGTTCCTGAGGGATCGTAACTCATCTGAGCCTCAGAGGAAAGAAAGAGATAAACCTCAGACAACATTTTGTTACTGTACATCTGTTTTCTGTCAGCTGGTTCATCAGCCTGAACTCACCTGTTCATGACGAGCTCCACAGGATGATCGAAGCCTTGAAATCACTTCAGAATTCTGCCACTTCTGTTCAGCTTATTTTTTACCTTGTTACACCAAGGTCCATACAATAATGTAACATTGTCACATGGATTAATATCCCCATCTATCAGTATCATCTGTAAAACACTGTCACTGCCAAACTAGATCCAAACTTAGAAAATGAAATACTAAACAGAAAATCAAACCCTTAAATCAAATCAAATCAAATCAAATTTTATTTATATAGCGCCAATTCACAATAAAAGTTATCGCATGACACTTAACATGTAGAGTAGGTCCAGACCACACTCTTTATTATTAGTTATTGATTATTAACGATACGAATGTTGATCGTATTGGTGTAATGAACTCAGTCCAACTTCTTGTCCTGTTACAGTCTAATAGAAAAGGTCATTCTTTCCATTTTAAAGATATAAATAGTTTCAATCCAGTCATCAACTGTAGGCTTTACTGGTGTTAGCCACTTCCTTCTTACATCCTTATCAGGCAGTACAGGTGAACAGGTAGTACAGGTGAACAGGTAGTACAGGTGAACAGGTGGAACAGGCAGTACAGGTGAACAGGCAGTACAGGTGAACAGGCAGTACAGGTGAACAGGTAGTACAGGTGAACAGGTGGAACAGGCAGTACAGGTGAACAGGTAGTACAGGTGAACAGGCAGTACAGGTGAACAGGTAGTACAGGTGAACAGGCAGTACAGGTGAGCAGGTAAACAGGTAGTACTGTCCCACTGAGCCTTCATGCTGTAGCAGCTGTTAACAGACCGCAGCAGAACCTGAACCTTCTTTAAGTCATTAAGAACAAATGTTTTGGTACGAGAGGTTTTAACATGAAGACCTTTATCAGGTCTCTAAACTAGCGACTGACTCCTGCTGCAGGTGAGGTTACCTGACCAACACCCTCAGGTAACCCTCAGGTATCAGTAGTTGATTACAGTTATTGATCAGCTGATTAGTCTAAACTCAAAGGTTCACTTACTCAATTGTTCCTGTGTTTCCTTCACACACAGGTGATAAATATTCAGGTGTTAAATGATTTCCCTTTAGGGCTCATGTGACTCACCTGGATGACGAGGCTGCAGGTGAGGTTGAAGATGACACTGAGGATGATGACAGCTGTGTGGAAGTAGGGGATGACCAATCAGGTGCTGCTGTGGATCACCATGACGGCGACGATGGAGACGACTTGCAGCAGTGAGTGTGATGAAAACACCTGTGCAGGTGTTTATGTAGGGTGGGTGTGTCCAGAGCACTTGATTGATAGCTATCTGACTGGAGACACAACAACAGGAAGTGAGCTCCTGAAAATGTTTCTGGTTTGACTCACAGGAAGTTCCCTTCTGTCTCTTTCAGTGTAAAAGACTCGACACTCAGGCCTGAAGCTCCTCCCACTCAGGTGTGTCCTTACCTGTCATGGCTCTGTCTCTCTATCTGCCTGTCTGTCTGTCTGTCTGTTTGACGGTCTCTCGCTCTGTCTGTCTCTCTCTGTCTGTCTGCCTGTCTCTCTGTCTGTCTGTCTCTCTGCCTGCCTGCCTGCCTGCCTGTCTCTCTGCCTGTCTGTCTCTCCGTCTGTTTGTCTGTCTGTCTCTCTGCCTGTCTGTCTGTCTGTCTGCCTGTCTCTCTGTCTGTCTGTCTGTCTGTCTCTCCATCTGTCTGTCTGTCTGTCTGTCTCTCCATCTGTCTGTCTCTCTGTCTGTCTGTCTGCCTGTCTCTCTGTCTGTCTGTCTCTCTGCCTGCCTGCCTGTCTCTCTGCCTGTCTGTCTCTCCGTCTGTCTGTCTGTCTCTCCGTCTGTCTGTCTGCCTGTCTGTCTGTCTGTCTGTCTCTCCATCTGTCTGTCTCTCTGTCTGTCTGTCTGCCTGTCTCTCTGTCTGTCTCTCTGTCTGTCCGTCTGTCTCACATCTCATACCTCTACCCTGCCTTCAGGATGCCCCTCCCATCCGTAATCATGATCACTATGGCGACCAGGACCAGATAAAGCGTCATCCTCTGTCAGAAAGTTCCACCCGCTCAGCCACCCAGGGCCCCCCCAGACCTCCGCCCCCCAAACTGTCACCCAACAGACTCAGCAGCCTGGGTGAGATCCACAGTCTGAACCACAGAAGATCAAAACTACCTGACCTGATCCAACATGGGGTTTTCCTCCATTACAACAGTAGCTGAGGCTTGTGGGTAGTGTAGTATTTAAGAGAAGAAACAGTATTCAGAACCAACCTCCTCTACACTTGTTTCACACCTGCTACACCTCCTCTACACTTGTTTCATATCTGCTACGCCTCCTCTACACTTGTTTCATACCTGCTACGCCTCCTCTACACTTGTTTCATATCTGCTACGCCTCCTCTACACCTGTTTCATACCTGCTACGCCTCCTCTACACTTGTTTCATATCTGCTACGCCTCCTCTACACCTGTTTCATATCTGCTACGCCTCCTCTACACTTGTTTCATACCTGCTACGCCTCCTCTACACCTGTTTCATATCTGCTACGCCTCCTCTACACCTGTTTCATACCTGCTACATCTGACTGCTCCCATGTTATCTCCACCACACTCCTGTACAGCTCCAACAGCTGCTGATGTAGCTGCAGCGTAGCTCCCTTGTGTCCAACAGTTTGTGTCTGTTTGTAGGGAATGTCCCATCCTCCTGTGATGAGTCTGCGGCACCTCCTGCTGTCCACACCAGGAAGGACAGGACAGATCCTCCAGTAAGACAAACTGATTTTCTTTCTGACATGTTTGAGATGTGATGATGAGGTAAACAGGACAGAAGAGGAAGTTTCTCTGTGTCTGCTATTGCCCGCACATCATTCAATCAAACTTTATTGATCTGTGAAGAAAATCAGGCTGCAGCTGCACGTCATCACATGTTCTATTAAACATTTAATATTAATGTTGAAGATGATGTGTGTTAACGTTGTGATATCACATTAGATTTGATCCATGTTGTTCACTTGAAAGAGAAATGTTGTTGATTATCTCTGTGGTCGAGTGAGTTTCAAATCTTCTGATTGAGTTTTTACTGCTGAGTGAATCCATGATGGTATTCTGAATATAAACTGTGATTTCTTCAAACAGAACCGGAGGTTTTTATTGACCACTCTGTCACTATCCTGTGTTTACACACCATGTGTAAGGTGCGGTCAGGAAATCAACGCGCTCTTCTCTTCTTTTTATCTGTCACTTTATTGAAGGCCGCAGGTTATACAAACATTTAACTTAAGAGAAACCCAAAAAATGGATTCGTATTTCGTCCTCTGTGCTTTACGTATGTGCAGTTGAAAATTGTTTGCCCTTCCGCACGTTTCCTGTTCACACACCTGTGTTCACCTGGCTTAAATCAACGTTGCCATGACTACCTGTGACGTCACAATTACCTCACAGTTTGAGCGTAGTTTTCCCAATAAAGACATCAACAAACTGAAAACAAAACTCTTACCACGGGGCTTTCCAACTCAAGATAAATGTGTTGTTAGGAAGACTTCACACTGACCTCAGTGTCTGCTTCTTCATCAGAAACCTGTCAGCAATGGACTCCCACCTACACCTAAAGTCCATGTAAGTCCTCAACACACACACACACCTGTTCAGACTCACTTGTTCTGACTCTTTGAGGATGTGGACTCTCAGTCAGTTTCCTCCTCTTCCTCAGATGGGAGCTTGTTTCTCGAAGGTTTTTAACGGCTGTCCTCTGAAGATTCACTCTGCTGCCTCCTGGATCAGCCCCGACACCAGAGGTACGTTCAGCTGCCAGAGAGGATGATCGATCCATTTTTATCATTGTTATTCTTCATAAAATATATTTTCATTACCGCATAGCTTCGATTTTAATCTCAGGATTTTGAAGGACTGGAAGTGACACAAGTCTCCAAACTTTTACTCTGAAAGGACAAAATGTAACTTTCACACCATGTCAAAGTTTTCTCTTTTATCTTTCTAATTCCATCAATATTTTATGTTTTCCTCTTTATTTTATTTTCTTACTTTATCAGTATTTTAATATTTCTCACTGTCAGTATTTGATGTTCCTGTATTGTATTTCTGAGTATTGTGCGGTTGTATTTGTGTGTTTATCTGCTCAGATCAGTACCTGATCTTTGGGGCTGAGGAGGGAATTTACACTCTGAACCTGAACGAGCTGCACGAGAACTGTATGGAACAGGTGAGCTCACCTGCTCCACCTGCTCCACCTGGTCCAGGCTCAGCTGGTCCAGGTCCACCTAGAACCTGCTTCTTTTTTGTTTGTTTTTTTTATTCCTATTTTTGGACTGACATTTACAAAGAAATGACAACTACATTGTTACAAATGTATGAATGACATACTTAAGTCATGTTCTGGAATCTGTCCAAACCAAACAAAAATAAAATAAAACTTAGTCCAGCAATAAAATCCAAAACTAGCCAGACAATCAACACTAAACACAAAAACACAACACTTACATCATGTACTGCTCCAAATACAAATCATGCTCAGGAAGGTAGCATTAAGCCTTCATACCAAGTAATTGAGCAAGGAATGGACTCCATACTCCATACAGAAAATATTATGTTTCCAATTGTAGAATTCAGCACCTGACTGACCAAGTTACAGGATATAAGGAAATAATCTATCATAGAACAGCTTGGATGCAATAACCTCCAAATATCAACAAGGCATCTATTGCCATGAAGCCAGCAGTGTTAGGCTGTGAGGCTCGCTACGTTTTATCCATATTTATAATAAAATCTCCCCCTACAATGATATTATCATTACCCGAGTTTCTAATTAAATTACAGACTTAGCAATATTCATTCTCTGACTTTCTGATGTGACATCCAGTATAACCCATCTTCCTTGTTTGTGTGGGACAACTTTGTGAACTTTACAGTCTGTATTTTTCTTTATTAGAATGCTCGCTGTGATAAAAAGTAGTGTGATAGAGATTCCTCGTCATTAAGATGGTTTCTTGGATTGGGGCTCCATCAGCCTTCAGATTTTCAGACACACAGTTAAACAACCCCATAATACTCACTATCGCCATACAAATAAAATATCCCATTATCGTGGCTGCTGCCCTCTAATGTTAGATGTATTTGGATACACAGGATTACAAATAATATAACTATATCTGTATGAGACACCTGGGGTTAACAACAAAACCAACAATCAATCATACTGCTGTGTTCCGTAGCAAACAGCTAGCTGCACACTCGTGGCCAGCCAACATCTCGTTTCCTATTGCAATATAATATAACTGTAAGTTTGTGATTATAACTTGACTGAACCACGACGTCACCAGACACACACACACCGTTTATATCTTCCCAGATGTCCTGACCTCATGTCATGTAGATATAGGGATGATATTTTCCAGTATTCAGAGATCAACATTAGTCCTCATTTAGAAGATTTCACTCCAGGAAATAAGAAAATTTAAAAAAAGAAAAGAAAGTCTCGCCAGAAAGTTAAATCTCTGAAATTAGTCCCTTCAGAAAGTAACATCTCTCACCACAGCTGCTCATCAGGACCTTCCATTGACACCAGTAATCACGAAGTTATAGTTATTTACCACATAAGCCTGTCGTGTCCATTCACCAACTGCTCCACATCCAGCCGAGCTGTTCAGTGTTGTGTCAAAATAACCCAGTAACGCCCCCACATGCTTTCAGATGTCAGTGCGCTCTCCTCCCGTGGCCCCCGCCGTCCCCTCACCTTCCAGATGGGTTAAAAAGCTTTGACATGAGAATTCGGGCTGTTGGGGGTTCAGTAAAAAAAGTCATTGTGGCAGGTTACCGCAAAGCATAATCAATACTCCGTTTTTAGAGAAGTCGTCTCACCTCATCGAATTTCTTGCGCTTTTCTTGTATCTGCTGTGCGAAATGTTGAAAGAAAAAGATCCGTGTCCCGTTTCAGGTACCTGAACCTGCCTTGGCCTGGTCTCTTAGGAATCGGGCAATGATGTGTCCTGGCTTGGAGTTATCGGCTGGTCGGGGACCCACCCGGTGGATCCTGTCAACCAGCCATCAACATTAATATCCAGTGCCTCCGACAGCAGTGTTTTCATGAAGGCATCTCAGTCGTGACCCTCCATTCCTTCTTCCCACAATACGGATGTTCTGACGGCGAGGAAAACTTTCCAGCGCCGTTATCTTTTCCTAAAGTATTTGATTCTGTCTCGCCGGGTCACTCACTGCTGGACCCCTTTTAGCCTCCTCGTCTCATTAAGCGCCTTTACTCCTCTTTTTACACCACGGTTGAGGTGTCTCATCGAAGTGATTCCACCATCTTGGTTACTTGTGCGGCCTCCAGAGTGTTCTTGCCACGTTGGTTTTGAGGAGTGAAATAGTGACTTTTTACCAACACGATACTTTAACAATGTTACACCAGTGATACATGTATTCCTGCAATCTCACTATGTAAAAAATGGGGAAATGAACGACGTTGGCTTAGCCCACGAGTCACCACCGGAGGTCTCCTAGAACCTGCTTCTAAAATGTGCAACATGCTGCAAACATTAACGAGTCTGACGACTGCAGTAATGAAAGCTCTCTGGACTGTGGAGTCGTTCTGCTCAGACTGTCAGTAACTTGACGAGACGTTCAGGTTCACTTCTCTGCAGTAAACTTGAACTCTGAAAGGTCCAAATCAACATGTCACGTTTTGTCCGTTTCAGCCACAGTTGATAACGTTGAAACCTGCTGTGTGTCAGTTGTTTCCTCGCAGGTGTACCTGGGTTTATGTGATGAGCAACACTCTGATCTCCATCTCAGGTGAGTCCACACCTCCCTGCTGTGACATCACACACCTCCCTGCTGTGACATCACACACCTGTCCTGCTGTGACATCACACACCTGTACCCTGAAAACCTGCTGACGTCAGAGGACCAAATGGTCTCATCATTTGCAAACAAACATCCACGAACAGATTGAAGTAAAAATACTTAATATTCACCTGCAGGTGACGCTTTGAGCTGCTCTGAGTACTGTGCAGCGTGCAGCATAAATAAAAGACTGTGAGAAGGACGAGAGAAAAAAGATCAAATCCTAATTTTATTTTAATGAAGTCACAAAAAAGATTCAAAGAAACTTTAAAAGTTTGAAAGAACTGAAAATTTGAAGATGAATCATCATAGAAGAAAAACATCTGAGTGTGTGCGTGTGCCTGTACGTGCGTGTGTGCATGTGTGTGTGTGTGCGTGTGTGTGTGTGCGCATGTGCGCGTGTGTGTGCCTGTACGTGTGTGTGTGTGCATGTGCGTGTGTGTGCCTGTACGTGCGTGTGTGTGTGTGCATGTGCGTGTGTGTGCCTGTACGTGCGTGTGTGTGTGCCTGTACGTGTGTGTGTGCCTGTACGTGTGTGTGTGTGTCCTGTCTGCAGGTAAAACCTCTCAGCTGTACTGCCACAGTCTGACCGGTCTGTTCGAACAGGCTCGACACAAACAGAAGCTCAGCGTCTCCATCCCGACTCACCGTCTGCCCGACCGCATCCTGCCACGGTCAGCTGCTCCACACAGCACACAAACACGCTAAAACATTCAACACACCAACATTTAACATGCTAAACGTCTCCACAGCTCAAACTGTTAACTGATTAGATTATCATCGTTTCAGTCCATCCATTTTCTTTCACTTGTCTACTCCTTTCAATGTGAAGGAGCAGCGGCTCTACTCCGAGCTCCCTCCGGATGTCCGAGCTCCTCACTCTATCTCTAAGGCTGAGCCCAGCCCCCCACGGAGGAAACTCATTTCAGCCGCTTGTATCCACAATGTCATTCTTTCGGTCACTACCCAAAGCTCATGGCCACAGGTGAGGGTTGGAACGTAGACCGACCGGCTCAGCTCCCTCTTCACCACAACGCTCCGGTACAACGCTTGCATTACAGCTGATGCTGCACCAAACCGCCTGTACATCTCACTACTTTACTGTCACTCCTGAACAAGACCCCGAGATACTGAAACTCCCTCACCGGGGCAGCAACTCACCCCCGACCCGGAGACAGCAATCCACCGTTTACGAGCAGAGAACCAGGACTTCTGGAGGTGCTGATTTTCATCCCGGCCCCTTCGCACTCAACCTCAAACCACTCCAGTGTGAGCTGAAGGTCTGATGAAGCCAACAGAACCACATCATCTGTAAAAATAAGCAGATATGCTCCTGACCCCGGCTGCTCCGTGAGATCCTCACAAACGGGACCGGAGTCCAACACCCACTGAGAACGTGTCTGACTTTGTGCTGAGATTGTGGATACAGCTCTCACTTTGGTTACATTTGCAGTTTTTTACGTAGGTAAAACTAAAAATAGGAGGAGTGTGTTTATTGTGTTTAATATTATTATTATTCTGGTGTGTCATGTTTGACATCACAAATGTGCTGGAAAACAGGGACCAATAGAAAGCAGCAGATCATGTACATTAAAGCTTGTTAGAAAAAGAATAACATTCTGAATGAAACACATTTTTCTACTGATGATGAAGCAAAGAGCCGTCTTGTACATGCTCAGTCACTCTTTCAAATTCAGCGCAGACTGAACAATGATCGAGCGCTGTTGAACGGAGACGGATGGAAAAGTATTGACGCACCAATGATAACGTAAGGATTGCATTGCACTGGAAAAGGGGCAAAAATGAGCAGGTTTCCATCACAGCCGATTGGAGCTGCAGAGTCATGTGACCCAGGAATGAATGCAGATTTTCACACCGAAGACGAAAGCCAGATGTTAGTGGGGGTCAGTGGGTTTGTGTTCCACAAGGTATCACTCTGATGTTCTTATGTGAACAGGAGAAGCTCCTCTCCCAGAGCATCCTGGGTAGAGTTCAGTTATTGTTTTGGAAAGTATCAAAATGATGTTACATGTTTGAAGGAGCCTTTGTGTTTTGTGTAACTGTCCCGACCTTTAACAGCTCACAGTCTCTTTAAACTCACTCCTGATTGTCTCTTTCTTTTGTCTCCAGGAAGTTTTCCATCTCCAATAAGATTCCAGACACGAAAGGCTGTCTGAAATGCTGTGTTGGTGAGTCGTTTCCTGCGCACTCTGTGCTCAGTCTCAGCAGTTGTGTCTGGACTGAGCTGACCCGTCAGACAGAAACTGATCTTTGTCCTTATTTTACAGAACCTGTCTGTGGTTCTGTTGTGTAGACCAGAGGTTCCCAACCTGTACACAACATATAAACACTAATAAACTGATGTTTGACTGGAGGTCGTCAGTGAGGTGACCCTCAACAAACACATCTCTGTCAGTCGACTGTGACATTGTCAATATAAAAACTGTCCGTGGGTGGTGGGACAACTCAAACCAGTCCATGTTAGCTCACTGTTTATTAAAACCTCTTGAAGTTCGGTTTATATGACCCATGTTTTCAAAGGTATTCTGGTATTCTGAGGTGCTATGAGCTTGAGTGTTATTGTTACCGACATTATCACGTCAGACTGTTCACTGAGAGTCCATGCAGTACGAGGCAGATACTGTGGATGGAAGAAAACTATATATAAACTCAGGTGTTAAAGTTGAGTAATGGATTATAAAGAAAACAGAACATTTCTGAGGAGTAGAACCAGAATTTTAGCCGGTAGAGTTCAGGAAGGAAGCCTCATTCAGCCAAGCAGGTTGAATTTGTATCTTCAGATTTGGTCATTACGAGAGGTTTACATGAGAAAGGCCAAAGTTTAGTTGGAACAGCACTATGAGGTTAGTGTTACTAACCCTCTGTATTAAGGAAGAGATTGTGGGTGTTTGATTAAAACAATCATTCTAAACCGGGCCTACTTGTACCCCAGGAGGTCTCCCTGCAGTTGGAACAACATATCCAGGATCACTGTTGTATGAACAAAGTATTATTCTCAACTCAACTTAAGCATCCATTCAGATGAACACGTTGGTGCTGTTGATTCAGGGGTTTATGACATCAGTCAAAGGTTGAATATGAGCCCAGCAGACAGTGAAGTAGAGAAATCAGTCTGAAAGAGGTAAACTAAGACCGAACGACTCTAATGACTCAAAAGGCTGCCTGAAAACCTGTAACTCACCTGTTCTGCAGGTAACAGACAGTTTAGGAGTGCAGTTTATCTGCTGTATGTTTCTAGACAGCACCTGGTCACAGGTGAGCGTAGGATGAAGACCTTCAGACACTTGGCAGAAATCTGTAATGGGGGGGGGGGGGGGGGGGGGGGGGGGGGGGGGGGGGGGGGGG
>JBBPCS010003406.1:0-10784 GCA_037974645.1 Hollardia meadi
CACACACACACACACACACACACACACACACACACACACACACACACACACACACACACACACACACACACAAGGGTCATTCTCTTTTGATATCTTCTCCCTCCTGACATTAGCTTATGGTCATTGCCTGGCTGGATGTCTTTTAGCTTGATATATAAACACAGAATCACCATTGATCTTGTCCAGACATTTTATGGCTACCTAACTAATAGTGGTTTGCACAGCTGAAGGCCACTGCTGAGATGAAGCTCTTGTCTGGTTAATTAATGGTCTGCAGGTAATGTGGGCGACCTGGTCTCCAGCAGCAGGGGAGTACATTCTCTGGAGAGGAATCGGCCTGTAATGAAGGGCCCTCAGACCACCTGCCAAGAAACCACAGCCATGATTAAAAGTCATCAAGGCTTTCCTCTGACTGAAACATCACAGATGTGTTACTGAAACATTGTGCTGCTGTAAACCCACAGGTCTGTCTCTGTATTCAAATGGAGTGCAAACAGAAACCACAGAGATGCAGTAAAAGTCTTGTTTGCTTATAATCTCAGTGTTGATGATGAAGTATCTTCCTGTGAGGAGTGCAACAGTGATAAATTGTGCTTTGCCTAGCATATTTTCATCCAGCAACTGTCTCCAAGGTGAAAAGTCTGGATCCAGGCAAATCCTTTGCTAATGGCCTGTCATTCCTCTTGGGAATGCAGTAAACACTGGCTCTGTAAATTATATTTCAGAGAACGCGTCTTCCTGACAAATATGCTGACAACACACAGCACAACAAATATAGAACATGAATAATGCACTTACTAATGATAGAAAAAAATAAAAATGCACAATATTCATGCAAAAAGGTGTTGGAATATGTGCATATAAAGCCTTGATTTGAATGGATAAACTGCAGTCAGTTTTTAGAGTTTCCTGCAGCGACAAACAGAAGAATGCTCCATCTAATTTTGGCTCAAGTAGTTTCATGCAGCAGTGGTGTACAATCACAGCTGCTGATCTGCAGCTTTTTGTCTTTTTTCCCAGAAACACAATGGGATTAATTATTAATTTTGCCAGGGAATAAAGCCAACAGAGTTTCAGTGAGTGTCATTAGCATACCATATTGTGTTGCTATAGAGCCAGATTTTAAAGGATTACAAATGGAAATTATGCATATGCCTTTAATCTAGTCAAATATTCTAAATAATAATAAATGCCTTTGCCTAAGTGTTTGTAACTGTATAAGCTTCTCCACGCTGAACATGAGGAGTAAGACTTTCTGACATATAAAGTGTTACGCCAGTAAAAATCCAAATCTATTGTTTTCATATGGTTACTGCTTCTGCTAGCTAACTTCAAAGGAAAATATGTTAACTTCACCCCAGTTTGTCCGTGTGATGTTCCTTCAACTGTTGGCAGGATCTGTTACAAACTTGGTGGAATTTGGCTGAATTTTGTTGAACAGAAAAATATCAGCTAATCTGATATTGAAGATTTATTTTGTTCATTAATTTATCAATCTGCTTGATCCCTTGTGAAACATAATGTGGCATGTGACCAGGGACAAATATCGTAGAAATCTGAAAAACTAAGCGTAATCTAATCTGGAGTTTCCAACAGACAATCTTTACTTCTCTCCAAAACTATATTATAAACTTCTGAACACCCGACCTGAGACAGAACTGCAGTGATTTTACCACAAGGTCCAATTTGTAGCTGTTGTGGAGCTTCCGATTCATCTCAGTTCAGTTCTATCAATTCAATTACAACTAGGAAAATTCTGAAAATGAAGATCATGTGATACAGTCTAGGTGAAAGTTCCACAATAACCATTGTACAGCATTGAGAGTGTTTTGTAAATTGACCATAAAAAGTCATTGATTAAAGCTGCCGTCTTGTGGTTTAGAGAAACATTGGTGGTTTACATCGATGCCAAGTGACCTCTGCTAAATCCCATCTATTTAGTTACTGTAAGTGTGACCTATGTATTTCCAGCCTATTTTCATCTGTCTGTCTACCTGAATACCTAAATGTATTATGGATGGATGTGCATGGAAACTTAATTTCTTATGCCATTAAGCTGTTGTTTAATTGTGATGCTCATGTTAATCTCATGTATAATGTTTTTTGTGAGCTTGTGCAGTTGGCTTTAGTACATTTTTTTTAACCTTTTGTCATGTATGTTAGTATATTTCATGTTCAAGTCTGTGTAGCTAAAGTATGTTCTGCATTTCTTTTGGCTGCATAACAAAGTTCCCCTCAAAGATGATAACCTTTAAGTTGAATTTGAAGACGATGCACTGGATGGCCAGTGGTGTTAGGGCACAATGGGAATTGGAGAGATAAATTCACCCTGACAGTTCTCTCAAAACATGTTGCCATTGTTGTGGTATTTGTGACAGCTAAAACTTTAAATAGACACATTTCATGCTTCAGTTCAGAAGCAGTCATGAAATGACAGCACTGTATGTGTGCATGTATTAATTTTATTAAGAATGTATTAGTTTCTAACAAACTACCAAATTCTCTCTATTTTGCTGTATTTCCATTAATCACTGCATGTATTCGCTTTATGCTTTCAGAATACTCAAATGTAAAACACGTCCCTTCATCCAAAAGAATTCCCATGGCATTTGATGACTTCATATATCTCTCAGGCAATATATGGCTCCAATAGAACATGCAGCCAGTCTCCTTTTTTGCCAAACGTCTCACTGGGCAAAGTGGCTGCTTTCAGCTAAAGGCTGCAATCTCTCTCACACCTGGCTAGTGTGGCCGAGGCCAATAACTGCCTGCCTCTCAGGCTCATCAGTCTGGCGGACAGTAAATCAGCCCGGGCCCCTGCAGGAGGCCAGGAACTGAGCTGCATGTCACAGCACTTTATACCTAATAACCTTCCTGCGGGCTTGCCCGTCTGTCAGAGATCTGATTGCTTTGTGAGCATAAGTATGTGGATGAAAACGGTTGGGTATATTCTCAGAAATACTTCTTTTTTTTTCCACAGCAGTTTGCAAAAAGTCCAAAACGTTATTTTGATCCTTTATGACGCAGGAAGAGACAACACACATACCTTCCATCCAGAGGGAACACTTTCAGCTCTTCTGAAAAAAAAAGAGGCTGTGTGATGTCTTTGGTAGTCTATTGTCACAGCATCAGGGAAAAACTTCGGCACATTCCCTGTGTTTCTGCCGGAGCTGGATTGTGATGTGTATTTGTTATCTGTTTGTGCCAACGCGCGCATGTGTGTGTGTGTGTGCTCGTGAGTGTGTGCGTATGTGTTAAGTGGATTGCTTTCTGAGCCGGATGCGGTAGCCAGGTATGACAAAAGCTTACAACTTCAGACGGACAGATGTTCCTCTTCAGATAGCGATCTCAGCATATAACATGTCTGTGAGAACAGAGCTGTCTCCTGTGATTATAATCCCTCTATAGCCTGGACCTGGGGAATACTTTGTGCATGGTACAGTCAAGACCCAGCTGATTGGAGTCACACAGAGTTAAATGATTAATGCATTTATGACTGTTTCTATTTTTATATATGAAACAGCGCCTGTTTGAGGATGATGAAAAAAGAAAAAAAAATTATTTGCCTTGTTTATGCTGTGAGTTTCAAAGCCCGCTGAGATAAGAGAGTGGGGGATACGGCAGCTGGCAGCGTGAAGGTTGTTTTTGACAAGGAGAAACTTCAGAGCCACATTTAATCTCCACCTTTGTACCTAAATCATCCCCAGCAGCTGGGAGAGGAGGACCTGAGCAGGTGATTACCAAAGGCAAGAGACAAGGTGCACTTGTCCTGAAATCTAACTGAAGTGACACCAGTTTTAAAAAAGTAAACACAATCTTCTCTCTCTTTCACAAACGTGTTCAGCCTTCATCATCCATTGACTGACAGCTTCAGGGCTTTTGTGAGTGAGGGCTGCTATTCCGATTCAACATCTCTTCAGGCTCAAGCTGACGAGCCAGCTGTCATCACACATGAATGGAGAAGGTGACCAAGCTCCTAAGGTTTCGGCTGTCGGAGGTGCTTGCAAGCCTAAGCTGTGATGGAAATGCAGTGAGGACAGAAAATGTCATTGTGGAGAGAAAACCTATTTATCTGAGAACGTACTCGATAACCCAACAGTAAGGCAAATCTCCTAAAGAAACTACACCGTACAATGTTATTTTAAACCAAAAGCAGTGCTGGTAAAGATTGTTTTAAATTGGTAAATATGTTAATATCTGAAAACACATTGAAAACAAAGATTATCTGACAAGCTAAGACTTATATTTATTACTCTGTAATGTCAAGATTTGAGATATATATGATGTGAGACAATTTTTTACCAGAAATTTACAAAAATTCTGTGTACAGTACACATATTATTACTCAGTATGTTAATGTAATATATTGTAGTGAAAGTGTCAATGTAGGTGATTTTCTGCCAAATCAGTCATTTATATTTAATACATAATAAAGTACATTTTGCTGATAATACTTCTGTACTTAAAATGCAGGACTTCTACTCTTAATGGAGTATTTCTACATTAATTAACATTAACGTTAATGAAAAGCAATTTGAAATGCAGAAATAATCACAGGAACATTTTTCACATTTTGATAACAAATAATTTTACATAAAGATCGTAGTCGTTTTGACTGTTCCCAGTCCTGATGGACACAAGAGAGACATGGGAATGCCTGTATTGCAGGTGTCAGATGGGGACATTGTTTACTGTAAACTGGTTAGTACGTGCCATTTAATGATATCATTGTTTCTCGTATGTATTACAGTATGAGTGTCCACAACTTGCTGTGATCATTAAACGAAAGTGCAATATTATCAAAGTAATTTTCAAGCTGTTTAGAGACATGTTAACATTTTTTTCATAAATCTTGGAGCACTATACTTGTACCTCACACAACCTTTTTTTTTAATAAATGAGAAGGAAAGCACTTGAAGAGATGTCATGACGTAGGCATTTTGGCCAGCTCTTAAAAGTATTTAAAGTATTTAAGCTCAGAAAACACACAGATTTGACAGCCAGAGATTTGCAGTCACAGCTGGGACTGTTTAGAGGAAAAGGGCAACTTTGACGCATTGATGCAGAGTGGGGGCATGACCTGTTCTGCTGTCACAAATCAATGTTCACCTCAACCTTCAACATTTCCTGCAGGATGGAATCCCCTGTGTGCCAAAGGGGAAATGGCTGCTTTTCCACTCTCTCTCCCTGTAGGTTGCTGAATATTGCGACTAGACTTTCCTCTGTTCAAGCGAGAGGTGAGCGTTAGTGGTCCAATGCAGGTGTTTTTAATTATCTTGGTTTTTATGGTGCTAGGTAAAGCATGACGTTAACGATGCGTGACAAGAATGCTGAGGAGGCAAAAGGATATGGTGCATTGCTTTACCCCTCCACCCCCCCCACCCCCCACCCCCCACCCCCCCCTCATGAGCTACTCCCGGCTCTTCATTGCAAATTTATGGCTTCTGGTGAACACAAGCTGATCCGTTTTGCATATTACCCCTCACCCCCAGGGACAGTACTATAGATCATAGATTTGTTCAATGGTTTGTAACTGGATGAACTGTAAAGGTAAAAACAGGAGAAGATAGCCCTTCCTCCTCTACCCGAATGATTGCGGAGGCAGGACTGTCTTCCGTTTTAAAGCTGCTATAAATCAGTGTGAATTTGGAAGCTAATAGAGAAGAGTGAATGAATTTCAAATTTAAACGTCACAGATGATCAAGCATTAAATTTGGGTTCCTTGATATTACGCAACCTGAGCAAAGTCTTGACGATGTTGTACAAAAGTGTTCCTTCTTTACATCATCGGCTATTTGTCACATATAAAACTTTAATCCAGGTTTCCAACAAAATATTTTCCGTTGTCAAGGATATAGAGGGACAGTTTCGCCGCCTGATGAGGAGAAACTTGTGTGTGGAAACAGCCATTAAACACAAACAAACACATCTTCTAATTAAGGCACATTGATTACTCCTAACCTACAAACAAGGACAGCCACAGAAATGGTGAGGCTCTCTTAGTACAAACCATTTCACTTTAAACGGAGAGCAGCACTCTGAGTCATTAAGTCCTCTCAGTGCGTCAGCATTTGAAGATCTCTTCAGAATTATCAGTGAGGATTCATCATCTTGTTGAACTGAGAACAATTTCCTGAAACTGGAACTCAAAGGCTTCTCAATTCTCGTTACAGTGTTCTGACAGTGTATGTACCTCATTTACAAAAATCTCTAGCTTTACATCTACTTACTGTACTCCATTTTGTTTTCCTCAAACATAAAAAATGAACAGTTATTTGTCAAAGTTATAGCGAGACAGACAATTTTGTTTTGCAGCATGACCAAATAAACAAAATTATGTAAATAAAAACTATTTGGATACGTTAACAAGACACAGGTGAAACTAATGAGGGCAGACAATTAAAACTAGTGGGAAGGAACAAATACAGGAAGTGTAAAGCAAGACAAGTCACAAGGTGAGAAAACCTTTAAAGTAAAACAGAAAATAACAAACTTCAAACCCAAAACTGTGACATAAGGTGAAAAGAATAGATGAATCCTATATTTCATTTGAAAAAAAAGCTAGACCCTCCCCAACATTAAAAATATTTTTACCCTTGATTTAAAACTCTGTATCTTAAGGTAATATAATAGTGAGTTGCTACAATTTATTTTACCATTAATAACTGAAAGAAGCAAACACATAAAAAATGTAACCCAGAATTAAACATTAAAATGTTAATGAAATAATATTTTTCACAATAGCAACTAATGAGCACATTCGAAGTGGAGCTAGCAATTTCCAAAAATATTGGTCTGAGATATTGATCTAATTATTTGGGGGACTGTCCTCTGCACATGGTAAAGCACAACTTAATGATCCATAGCAAAAAAATAAAGTCATTAATGCCATCGCAACAATGAATCGCCTAAAAGATTCAGAAGGCTGAAATAAAACATAAAATAGAAAACTGCAGTGAGAAAAAACAAAACACTTTCCACTGCACTCTGTAATATTAAGACAAACCTCCATTTAGCACAAAGAAAAATTTGGTAGTCAATGGTAGATTGTGCAAATATTTGCTCCTCTGTGAACACTATGCGTGCACATGTAGTGTGACCTTTCAATCCATATTCTGCAAAACAAAGCATGTTTCTCAATGAGACGCTGATCTTACAAACTCAGAACAGGTTGTACTTCAGAACCAGAATATGCTGGAACAACATTGTTCCTTGGGTAAAAACATAAAATCCATTCGACCAGAATTCCTTCCTTTCTGTAGACTTTCATTGTGCTCCACATTTAAAAAGGTCTTCAGACTGTGTGACCCTCTCTGTGTAATAGCTTTCTCTGGATGACAAGTAGACTAGATGGCCTCAAGCTCTTCAGCGGGGCAAAGCTGTTATGATGCAATGCTTTTACCACGTTCCCTTGAGACTTTTAAAGAGTTCAAGGCAGTGGCCTTTGAAGTATAAAGTATTAACTTCTAGTTTATGTAGAGTGATACTTGGCTGCTCAAGATTACACTGTAGTCCTGTACAGTATGTCAGGAGACCCATGTTCCCAGTGTACTGTGGGCCACCTATAAGTTTCTAGATTTCAAATACATAATTTATACATATGGGAGTGCATTCAGGTACCATAGAAGGCTAGACTTACATGGGTTTAGTAGCCATCAATCATTAATTTAGAGGGACAATGAGCAGACTGTAGCTGACCCTCAGATGCAAAAAATAAGACAGATGTAAGCGCACACTCCCCATATATACACAATGTTGTGAGGTTTATCTCATGCTACTCAGCCTCTGCTTGTGTTCCATCATACTCTAATGTTTGTAAGTAGCTGGCTTATTACCATAAACTTTGACATTGACGTACAAGCGCCATCATGAAACATCTGTTTGTTTCTTTCAGCAAAGATCTTTAGCGTCCATCCATCCCTCCATCCCTCCATCCATTATCTATCCCCGCTTATCCTATGCAGGGTCGTGGGGGGCTGGAGCCTATCCCAGCTTACATTGGGCGAGAGGCAGGGTACAACCTGGACAGGTCGCCAGTTCATCACAAGGCTGACATATAGAGAGAAACGACCACACACTCACATTCACACATGGGCAATTTAGAGTCACCAATTAACCTAACTTGCATGTCTTTGGACTGTGAGAGGAAGCCGGAGCACCCGGAGGGAACCCAGGCTCTACCACCGTTAGCATAGCTACTGAAAAAAATGACTCCCTTAAACTTTATGATGAGCTTTTGCTAACAGACAGCCTGGATGCAAAACACATTCACCATCAAGTCCTCTGTCAAAATACATCACGTCCTCTAGAACGATACACAGAAGCGTTTTATGTATTGATCTGACCAAATTACACAATTTGATGTTACAAATCACTTACAGATAAATTACAATTGGAAACAAAAACACCTGTTTTAATGATGTGACAACTCTATGGTTGAGGTTTGGTTATAGGGTAAGGGACAAAAACTACTTTTTAAAAAAGATCATAGTTTGGATTAAAATGAGCATTTAAAATTAAGGAAACATTGTTTGGGTTAAAATGACATTTAAAATAATAAACACATGTTTAAGGTTAGGAAATGATCAGGGTCATGTAAAAAAGACTAAAAATAAAAGTTGAATGTCGGTTGGGAAAAGGAAACAAAGCGCCATCTCCCGTGCTGAAGTCTGATGTTTTGTTTTATATTTCATGAACAGTTGGAGCATGTAGAATGAAACTGGAACTGGGTAATGTAGGTACTGTAAAACCCATATAAACAAAAGCTATGGGAATTTACATGTACAAATGTACAAAATATTAGGGATACTCAAAATAAGATATACTAATGAGGTAATAGAGGTAAAACAATTATTTGTAAATTATTTCTTGTCAGATCTAAATACCATTATAGTAAAAGCAGAAGAGTTACTGCAGTTTTTATACTGATTTTATACTTTGAGATATCTAATATGTGAACTGTGCAACTCAGTATCAGCCAAAATAGATTAAACGTTATCATTGAGTGACACTGAATGTATGCAAATGATTGAGTAAGATTCAGGCAAATGTTGAACTGATCACCTAAAGCATTTTTCTTTTGATCACGGCAAATTACAATTGCAAATGACCAAGAGCCGGATGTTTCTGCCTTCCATAGCATGGAGCTTTGTTGACACCACAGCAAAGTACAGCATGAATAATAGCCATTTTCTCAGCACAAAGTATCTAAGTGGTGGTGGTGCGGGGGTGTATTTTGGGCACTCTGACATTATAAGAGAAAACGAGAGAGTGCAGTGAAAGACATGATTAGTCACAGGTGTTCTGGCTGCTGATGTAAAATTCCTTATGCCGGTCACAGGGTACTTTCATAAAGGACAGATTCCAGAGCTGAGTGGGCAGTAACAGATAGGATATGATGTATACACTTAGGGAATAGTGGATTAAAATAAAATAAGGTATAGAACACATTAACATTTATGTTTAGATGTAATATGTAATAGAAAGTGCCTTTGGATTTTTCATCGGTGTTCATAAAACATGGAGAATGACTGCTCTACCTTTTGATCAGTAAAATACCATCACAAATTAATTGAACAGAACTCTGCCAGCTGGACAAAAACAACTTTTAACACCAAAGTAAAGTCAGAGTTTGTTTTTTTTCCCTTCTAAAAATCAATAAAAGCAATACCAGTACAATTGTTTTTTATGGGACCATGATGTGCTATTAGTGCACAAAAGAATTAACTAACATTCTCTCGGTGCAAACAAGCAATGAGAAAAAACAATATAGCACACAAGATCCTGCAATTCACAAGCCAGTGTTTTTCGTACTCTCCCTGCCTCGCAAATACCCACTTCTTTCAACGCCCACTCCTCCAGCATGCAACTCATGCTTTCAGTTACAAATCTTAAGTCTCAAGTCTGAGCTGAGACAAACTTAAAGACATCATCAGACTTCTTTTTCAGGTCTCAAAAGACATTATACAACTACAGGCTGAGGACTCCTCATGGCGTGTCAAGTGAACTCTGTTTCTTTGATGTTCTGAACCGTCGCATTGTCATAAGTGTGATGAGGCTTTCAATGATACATGTTTGTCAAATGAAGGTGACTTTTTCCATCAAACGATCATCTCTATATCTCTGTTTCTGGCTGCTGTCTGAGTCGGAGTTTGAAACACACAGGGACTACATGTTGCATTCAGGTGCACCTTGTGAACTCCGATATCTACCACACTTTGTATGGCAAAGCGTGTGGACACAACAGGGGCGTCATGGAATCAAGGGTTGTTAAAAATAGGAAGTTATATATTTTTAAAAGAAAATACATAGACCACACCTGTCATTACGTACGTGTTCTTTCATTGCAACATTTTTAAGAATGTGATGCTAAAATCATAACAATTACTCATTCAATGCTTCACAATCGATCTACATTCTTAATTTTAGCCTATAAAATTCAATATAATATTCTTGTACCAAATGATCCCCATGTATTTCTCAGATAATATTCAAGTTGTTTTACTGCAGCAGTTTATAATACTAAAGTCATACCCAATATGCATAAATGGCCATTAAAAATATGCTTGGCCCATGGATTTTTTTCATTTACCATTCAACTTGGCTGCTGAGTCATAAACGTAATTTCAAACACTGCTCATAAGAACATACAATATAAGTCGTCATATACGCGTATCATATACCTCACCAGACTGCATCAGAGGATGTTAAAACTTGTTTTTTTTTTTAAAGTCTTAGGCCTAATCAATAATATTCTTAAAAAGCTGGGGGGGGGGGGGGGGTTT
>JBBPCS010003407.1:0-12323 GCA_037974645.1 Hollardia meadi
TTAATACAACCGGGTGTTTCCTCTGCCTTTATCACAGCACTGACACCAGAGTTTCTACATCACACTGGAATTCTTACGGCTGCTTTAGCTTTGGACAGTAGCCAGGCTGCTAGCGGTAACCATGTTGCTAACGGCATCTTTGTGACGACGGTTCTAACGGTAATACCACTTGGAAACACCTGGGGAAGGAAATTTGTCTATTTCCACTTTAAGGCATGGATTATTTTTATTTATTAATCGATATAAATGTGAGAAAATTACGGTGGTCAAGACAGCTCGCTGCAATTTAAGAAAGTCAAAAAGGAAAAACACAAGCAAATTAAGAAAACATCATCAATTTGACAACATATGCGCTGCAAACACATTCAGAACACAAACAGACAAACATGCTGTAAATACAACACAATTCATTGTGTGTTTTTCATCAGATTATTTTAATTAGCGGGCTAATAATGAGCTAAAGGCTACTACAGGGACCGCACCCTACTGATTAAGTGATTTCCTTTCTTCTGCTTTCTTTTCTCTAAGCAGAATAAGAGAAAACTCTTTTTTTCATTCTGTTCCACCCAACTATCTGAACTCATCACTCAGTGGGTTCCACATTTTCATCAGCGAATGTGCTCATGTGAGGAGAGCAGAGCGTTTATCCGGACCTTCACGGGGGCCGTGTTCATCACATACAGAAAATGTGCGACCCCCCCCCCCAACATGCAGCGAACGCTAGCTTTGTCATCGTCCGTGCATCTGGAATGACCCTCAGCACACGCAGCCAGTATTTGATGCAATGGAGACCATGTGTAGTGAGTTTTCCAGCGCTGGGGACGTCACATGTGTCGATGGAAGATAAATTGTGTTTCAGATTAGATGAGGAGGAGGAGGGACTACTCCTCCAGCTGCAGGAAAAGGGATTAGAAAGACCGTCTTACACAACCTCTCTGAACACACCCATGTGGCCTCTCAGAAAATCCATAAAGACCAAAACTAATGTTTCCACCAAAGCATGCAGGACACCTGTCAGCTTGATTAAGACAGCACCTGTATGCTCGTCTCATGGACAGGTGTACATATAGGTGGGTGCGCTGTGTCCTACATGGTCCCCACTAATAAGTGGAATCACCACATAACGCAGTTTGCAATGGTCTCCTTGTTGCCACTGCTGAGGCTTCATGAGATGGCATACTCAGGGGAGGGCACTGTCACCTTAAATTAAAGCATCTTTTCAATAATGCCTCTTTGCACGTCACTGGGTCTAAAGAAAGCTTTAGCACAGTGTGCATAAAGCGTTTTGTGCACTCAAAGCCTCAGTGGTATATGGATATTAGAAGCCAGCCATCCCTCCTCCTGCATGTGAGCAAAAATATAACGTCTGATATGATATGATCTGTTGTGTAAAATATTGATTTGGATTTAAACAAGGAGGAACAGGACCAGGAGGGAGGGACTTCCCAGATACTACAAAATTAGAATCAGGATTGTTCTCATTAACAATTTATCTGTTGATGAATTTTTTAGGCTATAAAGACAGAAAATAATGTGGAAAAATGTCCACAATTTCCAAGAGAGTCCAAAGAGACGGCAAAGATATTCAATTTGAAAAGGGGAAATTTGAAAATCATCATATCTGAGAGGCTGGAACCAGAAAATATTTGGCGGGTTGTTGTTTTTTAAATCTGTTTAGCTTGTGACCCCTTAAAATGAAGCAATGTGAGTTCAACCACAGTATTTTTTTCTCATTCTGATTGTTCTGTTTGAAGGACTATTAGGTTAACACTGCTATAATCAATATTTTGTTTGGCATTGAAAAGAGATATAAGTCCAGCGTGACAGGTGTCGCTCGTTGTTTATTGTTTATTTATTAGGATCCCCACTAGCTAACGGTATGACGTTAGCTAACATTCCAGGGGTCCAACATATTACTTACAGAGATTGATCAAGTCATTCATCTGCAAGCAAGGTCAGTCATTAACTGTAAGTTAATTTCATTGTATTATGTTTTTCTTAAAAGCAGTTCTAGTATGATATTTGTTATACTAATGGGATTTGGTAAAGGGTTCCATTCTGTAATGGCTCTGTAGATTACAGTAGTAGTGATGAACGCACAGGGAATTATTAATTATTAGTGGACTCCTGTTCTGCTCTGATAAACCCACTGCACACTACCTGCTCAGCACCAAACAGCAGACAGACACAGCTAGCGACTAGCTGCATTTAGCAGCGTAAGAGCCAGATATTTCCTTCAGGAGGTGGTGGAGACCAAAAACAGAGCTAAAAGAGAATGAATCTTGAACTTACCCCGAAATTCCACCAAGCTATGCCGCATTCTGGCTGCACCACAATGCTCTTAATTCCAGTTGGACACAAACCCCCAAGTGGCCAAAAAAAAAAAAAAATCAGTGACTGCATGTTCAAGTTAGAGCACCACAATGTAAAAAAAATAAATAAAAAATAAGCCTATATAAAATATTTTATTACGCTCAATTTAGTAACTTACCTGAAAATTAATATACAGTACTTGAACAAAGTTTCTTTCCACCACCACACATGCCTAAACACATCAAATGTTAATGTTAAATGCTGAACTACATTCCTGTCAAAAACCCGCAGCTTGCACATGCTCAGATTCAACACCAGCACCCGAGGCCAAGAAAACAAATGCTAGAGCTATAACTAAAAACTTGGGGAAAAATTGATAATGATAAATATAAATTTGTGGAACAGAAATAGCCTAAGTTTGTTTTCCACTCTCTCATCACTTATAACCCATCAGATTTAATTTGGGACCTTGGGGGGGGATCACGACCCCCAGGTTGGAAACCACAGACCTAAATTGATTACAAAAATGGCTGTAGATTAATTTTCTGTGATTCTTTCCTTTCTAACCATATGGACATTTGAATGTGAAGTCTGTTTTTAAAGAGCATGCTTTTGGATTTTATTTGAAAAGACCCCTGGGGATGCTTAAGTTTATTGACACACTGGGCCCATCTGTCCATCTTAGCCCACAGCCAAATCTGTTAACTGTGGCCTTGGCACGCATTCAGCTAAAAATGGGGACGCATGTTAAAAGGGTTCCCTTTCCTATAGAGCGTCTCTTGCGCGCCGAACCTGCCCTTCCAGTTTACCCCCGTGCTTTAACTTCTCCAGCGAAGGGACGTCTAGATTGCACAGAGGGGATAGAGATTAGGATCGGGAACATCGGAGAGCCGTTGCATAATTAACTCCACGACGAGGAATTGAGTTATTCCTCAGTCGCGTCGCCCCACTCCCGACGAAGTGGCACAGCGTGGGCGGCGCGTCGAGGAGACGAACACCGCAGCGGCTCCGCGCAGGAGACAGAAGCTGGACATGAATCAGCGGGACGTGACGGTGTAGCTCCGGGTAACCTGCGGAGGAAAACCACGCATGTGAAAGGGTTTTTGGTGCGGGGCCAGCCTTGAAGGGCACGGTAGTGTCCGCCGGATGGTGCGCGTCTCTCCAAGGTGGATTCGGTTTCCAGTCCGGTAACACAAACTGACTTCATTTGAGTGTTGAGGAGAAACCGACCCGAACGGAAAGAACAGCGCATCACCTGAAGACCATCTGACACATTTCTGCTCCTGGACCCCTCATTTAATTAACCAACTGGATCTTAACCTCTGATATTATCCAGACAGCTCAGCCGGAGACCTCATTAGTGTCTTTTTTTTGGCTACGCGCCCTCCGCTGTTGACACAAGTGACATTTCCAACAAAAACAAAAATTTTCGCCTCCATCAACACATTTCTGCTGTTGTGAGTTTTGTTTTCACGGTTAAACTGAAGGGACAGTGTCAGAGGAGTGTGCCCAGCGGCCGGGAGGCGGATAAAAAACATTGTTAAGACATTTAATGACACACGTGAACATTATGTGAACAGCAAAGATCTGGAAATGCGTCGCAAATGCTTCTATCTGCTTGAGGTAAGTTCTGCGCCTTTTGACTCCATCCTCTCAACCCTCGCCTCTGGTTTGGACATTTAATTAAAATAGCTTAATAAGAGCGAGTCGATCAGTCTTATTCTCGCGGATTTCAGATGAGAATATGACGCTAAGGGATTTGACACTATCATCCCATCCAGATGTGAGTTTTGGATATTGACTCTAACACAGTTATTTAAAAAAGAAAAAAGAAAAAAAAGATAACATCCATTAAAAGCAAGAAAAAAAAACTAAAAGGTTTGAACCGGGACAGTAGCTAATCCTGAGAGATTTTGTTTGTCCACCTTCCCACCAACAATCTGCATGATATCAGTTTAAATGAGCGCTGGAGCTGCAAGTGGCGAGTTTTCTCAAACACAGAAACATGAGGCGGAACTCTGGGTTAAGATGGCATGAGAAAAACCATCCGTGACATGATTCCTACACTGTCATGGCGCTCTAATGCCGAGGCTCGAAAAAACAACAACAAAACAATCGGATTTGGGACACTGGGGATTGAAAAGTGTTAATACAGCAAGTGCACTCCTCTCACTTCCGCTTCTCCTGCGAGTCTGAATTCAGAAAAAGTGATCAAGTGTTTTCCCTGAGATGAGTCATCCGGTATCTTTTGGTCAAAAAAATGGGGAGAGGCAACAATACGGACATGTGGGTTTCTGAAAGGAGACGTGCTGATGTTGTTACAGATGCCTGAGGTGAATTACTTCATCCACCTCCTACCCATTGTGCTAGCCGAGCTGCCGCACTAAGAATAACCAAGAATCCTCTTAAACCTTTTTTTGAAACCCCCCAGCTTTCTATTCGCGTCCCCATTGTTGTGATATAAGACTATGCAAGCCCCCCGCACTCACTCAGATATCACTAAAAAAATAGTACAAGTTGGAGGTACTTACTCTTACAAAGTACTCATTTTGCTTATTTAAGTCAAAAGAGTAGAAATATTCTGTCATGGGCTCAGATTTGTACTTAAAGGAACCATTTCTGGAACTTTCCATTCTCCGAAACACCTGAAGAAGCTGGGGAATTGTTTTAAAACGTAAATGTTAATTAAAAAAAATGGCTCCATACAGCTCGTCTGACGTAATCCAAGTCTCCAGAAGCCCAGACTGATTTGAAAATATGTTATTTACACCCTTTTTTAAGCAGAAATCTTCAGAGTAGCCTCTAAGCTAACAGCGTTAGCTAAAAGTGTTAGCTTAAAGCAATAGCTCGCACACACACACACACACACAGTGAGGGTTTCTGCTTTAAAAAAGGTGTAAATAACATCTTTTGGGATCTCTGGGCTTCCGGAAACTTGGATTATGAGCTCCATGGAGCTGTTTTATGTTTACTTTTACGTTTTAAAACAAGTCCTCAGCTTCTTCAGTTTTTTAGGAGAATGCTGCAAAGCTGTTTCGCTATGAAGCTCGAAAAATGTTTAATGGACGAACAAACGACTCTCCATCATTATGGGACTGCGTAGATAATGAATACATTTTCATTTTTGGGTGAACTGTTCCTTTAAACCCAAAAGTCTCAAAGAACAGAATGACTCATTTCAGAAATATATTTATGGATTATAATAAGTGTGAAAGCATCACTGTTGTTGCAGCTGGTAAAGTACCTCAGAACTTCTTACCTACGTTTATTTCCACTACTGCTATTCAATGCTACATTATACTTCTACTCCAATACATTCATCAGTTAGTTATGTCGCTAATGCGCAGATTATTTTTCATAAAAAAGATATGTGATATGATGTGAGAAATCTGCTCTCCTCCTGAGTCTTGAATGTTTAATAATAAAAAAAAAAATCAGCCAGTCTAGTTTTAATATTTCAACCTGCTTTCAATGCAAATCAACTTGTTTCGAGAATTCCAGCTGATTCATATTCTAGTGCTGCAACACAACTTATTTATTCTAGTTTTCAGCGAGCAAACAATGACAGCAGGGTGTCGTCTTGTGTTTGTTTCAGCCACATTTTGCAGGTGAACCGAACCTCCGCTACTGTTCTTTTGTTCATACTGAGGTTAACGAGTGTCTGAATCCTCTTCAGACCTTCCTGCAACACATGCGCACAGACACCCTACGGATATTATAGAAAATACTTTATGATGCTACACAGAATATTACAGGAAACAATAATCAGCTTCAGATATATCTAAACTGCTTTTAACACAGGCCTAGAATATGTTCTGGATGTTTTATAATGGGGGAAATAGCCAAATATAGAATTAAATAATAATTGAAAGTGTCATGTTGATAATGCTGCAGCTCAGTGCAGAGACCGTAAAGAGATTCCTGCACATGTGATAATGTTTAAATCATAGAACAACGTTAATAACCAGGTCATGTTCTATATCACATCCTGAGAATTATTAAAACTATGCAGTTTAAGTCAGAACAGGGACTAGCGTGCATGTAAAGATTTACAGATGATGTTGATGGTATGACACAAGATTTAAAGATATAATACTTACATATTATATTACAATATATAACAATATGTTTCCAACAATGTTCAAACCCAGAGAAATGAGCAGTTTTATTCAAGTGCGTTTCATTTGTTCGCCTGTCGCTGTAACTTCCTGGAGAGAGAACGTGACTAACGTGAATATGAAACATTTCCTCGTCTGCGAACGTTCACGTCGGATAGATTTTCATCGGCAATTGGTGGCTGTTTAATAATGAAGACAACAACTCCCATGATCCCACGCTATTTTTCGTCTTTTGTTTCCGTGTCTGTTTGTTGGTTGGTTGGTTTGTTTGTTTGTCACCAGGATTACGCAAAAACTACTGAATGGATTTCCACGAAACTTGGTGGAATAATGGAGCATGGGCCGAGGAAGAACCCATTAAAATTTTGCACGGATCCAGATAAAGGGGTGGATCCAGGAATTGTTTCATCTTTTTCTTTAACATTGCGAGACAGGGCATTTTTCAACATTTTCATTAATTTTCCAGGGAGTAATGCATGGATCATGGACATGGACAGCATGGACATATTTAGAGGGCTGCAGTTGGTGCTAAGGCTTAAATCAGAGGGCTGTTGGGCCTTGTTTTTATTGAGAGACCCCTAGCAGTAAAAACTACATACTGTGCGTTTAAAATAATAAAATATCATGGAAATAAAGCGCAGTCTCACAGAAGGCACCAAAATGTCCAGAAACAGCCCGAGATAAAGACACATTTTTACAACATTTTAGAATAAAATTGATGATTTCGCAGCTCGTAGCTCCACAAAATGCCGCTCACACATCAATGCATCTGTGATAAAGCTGCATTTTGTCGATAATACTCCTGCACTTCTGAAGCCAGGGCCTCTACTTCTACTGGATCCTTGATCTGAAGGCTCAAGTTCCTGAATTACATTAAGAGCATTACAGGCTGGTTTTATCCCCTGGTTTACATCGTGGCTGTCAGTTGTTGTGCTTTAATTACCTGGAAGGAGGTGGACAGCTGGTGCAGCGGTTGACTGTACTCTGATAGCTGCCCCGGATTCAGTGAGCGTGAAAACGAGCGAGCCACCAGGAAGCCGCCTTTGAAATCTGGGGCATTTTATTTGACGTGACTCCACACACTGCCGGTGTTTCACACCGCTGTAACCATCAGGTATGAATGTGAAACAGAAGAATGACACATTTAAAAAGGAAGGAATTCAAAGCAACTTTTCCTGTCTGAAAGTAATGTGAAATGTTTACCGTTTCAGATGCTTCCTTATTCATGGGAATGTTTTATTTAAGGGGGAAATGAAACATTGATTTTACAGGTAATAGTACCCCTCCTCTCGTGTCTACAGGGATTAACTAAAGGACGGCTGCACGGATGTCTAACCCAGTTTGGGGTCAACTATAGAGGCCAAACAAGAACTCAAAAGATGACATTTTAAAGGCTTTTGTGGTCTTTTGCCTCTAATAACATGGCACCTACAGATGCTGGCACACAAGCGGCGGATTTCCAGATGCCACCAATGCAACATGATGTAGCACAGTGTCGCCACCCCCTCTTGGTTTGGACACTTTCCAGCACGCACTCGTGCAAAAGGAATCCGGTTGAGATCAAAGTGTGCGGATGAAATATTAACACTGAATTCCACATGAACTAATTCCACACAAACCAGACGTTCCCACCTCTTTGTGTAAATGGAGCAGATGCTATCTAACATTGTTATTGTGGCATAAACAAGCAAAAACATGCGTCTGTCACCCAGAAGACACGAGCGCTGAAGCCCTTCCCGAGCTGCCTAACTGTAGGTTTATAATTATGTGCATTATTTAATGTTTTTCCCCCCTCTGCTCACATGTAAAGTAGGCTAACTGCAACCACCATGCACAAACAGAAATATTTTCAGACTACAAAGTGCTTCAGATTAGGAGCGCTACACCGGGCGAGAGGAGTTAATACATGCATCATCTGCTCAAGGGCACGGGGAGTGTTTTAGTTTGATTCAGCAGAGATTAAAGGAACATACGGGATTCAAACACCAGGAGAGAGTTTCTGATTCTTTGATAAAGTCTGATCTTTGTGGCTTCTCTCTCTCCTCTCTCTCTCTGCAGGTGTGTGCCATCGTCAGCCTTCTGCCGTCGGGCTCTTTGGCAGATTTGACATGTGAAGCTCTGCTCATGCTGTCAGGGAATGTCACATGTAAGTTGAGGACAAAACATCGGCCCCGGTGTTTAATGGAGACGCTGTCACAAGCTTTTCAAAGGCAGTTATACAGTTACACAGAACAATCCAACCTGAGTGTTTCACTGTTACTACACTTGTAAGGATGAATTGATTTTCAGTCTTTCCCACTAAATGTCAAACCCTCATCCTCAATTTTCTCTTTGTGGATATTGGCAGAGTGACTTTATACTTAAGAGTGCAGCACACACACCCAACACACACACACACATAAACACGAACAAATCAGGAGGATCTTCTTGCTGTTTGGCCCCTGGTAATACACATCTTAACAGACTAATCACAATGTTCTCTGCACTGTGTTATTATGCTGTCATATTACTCTGTGATGACTTGACTGGGTGTTGAACTTTTTGAAATTGTTCTATAGGATCACGCACTAAAAAGTTTCAAGTAGGGCTGCAACTAACAATTATTTTCATTGTTAATATTATGTTTTATGACTAAACAGCTAATAATTTAGTTCATGAAATGTCAAAAAATAATAAATCTGACTCTAACTTAATCAGAGCTGATATCTTTAATATTCAGTTTACAAGGATATAAAACAGAGAAAATGAGTAAATTACCAGATTAGAGAAGCAGGAACCAGATTAAATAGCAAGGATTATGGGATTATCTAAATAGTTGTAACAGTAGTTAAATAATTTCTCTTAATAAAGTTAACTTCTCAGGCTTGTTTATGATTTGATCAGATATTTCCAGAATTGAATCAGGAAACTTTTCAAATGTTCGACAAAGTTCTTTATTTAACACTTTTGCGTTCAGGTATTGCCATCGTTATTGAGAATTTTCCAGTTATGAAAAATCTTCCAAAATGAACAACTAAACGGTTGTTTGTCACTGCTTTAAAGCAACACATAAAAACATAAAACCACACTGGCTATTTTAAAGAACAGTCCAGCTATTTAACATTGAACTAACATAAATTCGGGGGACTTGTGAGGGACAGATTAAAAAAAGAACGGTCCAGATCGAGGCAGCAGAATCAAAGATAATCTGACTTTTAGTTCCTGGTAGCTCCAAAACCACTGGATCCTACATTTCCCATAAGGCATCTTGATTGACTCTTCGTTGGACACCCCTTTAAGTAAAAACACACATATTTTAGAAAAAGTATTTACCGTACTAATTATGGCAAATGTATATAGTTACATTAGTTTTCTACATCCTCCACAAGCAGGCAGTCTGCAGTGTGGAGGTATTTACTGGCTAAAGCTAGCTTAGCCGTGAAGCTGCCGGGTTCACAACTCTGAACAAAAACCAACCATTCCTAAATGTACGTTTGCCAGTGGCTAACGTTAGCTAGCGAGAACACACAACATGCCCGCAACAAAACGTTGGAGCTACCGAAAGTCACATTTCTGTTCGTTTGTTAGAAGCTAGCTGCACCAAGCTAACAAACTGATATCAAACTCCTGGTGAGACAGCTAACATGCCAAATACCAAACTGCTAAAGTAACAAAGCAAAACTGGATTTCAAATTCACGTTTCAAAATCACTATAATAGTAAACTGACGTTTATGTCTAAAATGGGTTAAGTGACTCTTTAAAGGTCACAGTTACCAACTACGCTGACGGTTGGTCTCATGAATCACAATTACAGACAAAAATCATGATTCACTCGGCAACTAAAGGTCAAGAAAACAAATTTATGTGTTTTTAGGCTTTTGAGCAACCAATGTTGTTGTTTTCCTTGTGTTTTGTGTTCATTTCATGCTGTACTTAAATTCATTTTTTCACCACAAACAGGTGTGAAAACACCGATTAAAAAATCATCTGAACGCATTAGACTGAAATGTCAACTTTGCCCTGAATAACATCCTTATTTCCGGATCTTTTCATCTAAATCTTCTTGAGTTGTTACAGAAATAATAGCCTGACCCGCGGGGCACGTCTACATTCATATTTTCTGCTACCGTCCTGTTATTGCTCGGGGAAAGGTCTGTCACCAGTGTTTACCGTTGTCCTTTAACGCTCACCCTTTGTAGCTGTTAAGCTGAATCTAATGAGATTTTCATTGCCTCTTCTAAACCACAAAGATTGAGGTTATTGATGAATCTCTCCCTCTGGATTGCAGTACAGTCCCTGGCCTCCTCCTGGAACCAAACCCTGAGCAACGCCACGGGTCAGTGGAGCGGTGAGTTGTGAAACTGATTCCCTACACAGTTACTACAAAGCAGAGTTGTGGTGGAATACCCCACGAGGGAGGCAGGTTTGATCTGAACTCTTATAAGGGACTAACATCAAAGATGAGAACAATGCTGGAAATAGACTTTGGCGACGTGCCACAGGAGACGATGCTCTGCGCAGGAGTAATAATTAAAGCCCGTGTACACAAACAGCTCATTCAGCTCCACGGTTTATTGCCAAGATCTTCGGAGCATTGTCAGAATTTCACCATGGCTATATGTAGTTCTGAGCCATGCCAGGAATGTATGTCTGAGTCTGACATTTCTGTCCCCACGCTTCAGGCTCGGGACTCTACTGCGACACCTCCATCGATGGCATTGGCACCTGCTGGCCCCGGAGCAGCGCCGGCCAGATGGTGTCACGACCCTGCCCAGAGATGTTCTACGGCGTCCGATACAACACCACCAGTAAGTGCAACACTGTCAACTCCTGCCAGCAAAAAACCCCCAATAGATTTAAAACAAGATTTGATTTGTTCCACCCCTCCCCGCTGACTCGTCTCCCCCTTGGGGCAAATCCTGTTTACGTAATTGTGTGTATAGAAATTAGCCAGAGCATACAAATTAGCGAGACACACACACACACACACAAAAAAACAAACACCACGTGTACACAAAGTGGGACTGCACATAATACACCATGAAGTGCCAGAAGAAAGGAGCCCCATGTAGGGAAGACAAATAGTGCAACCGCTGTGAAAAATGATGTTTGTGTCGGGACGAATATGGCAAAAGAAAGATGACATAATGCTGCAAAAGGAGGCTTAAATCGCTGCCATCTTTAAGCGGTTCAGAATTCTTGTTCCGGTGCTGAAAGATTCTTGAACTCCTCCACAACAAAGTTTCTCCTAAGGTCAAACTGAAATCAGTCAGGGTTGGGTAGTAACAGATTACATGTAATCAGGATTAGTCCAATTACATAGAATAAGTAAACAGCCTAGACTACATTTGAAAAAAATGTGTAATTAAATTATAGTTTCATTGTCAAAGATTACTCTATAACATTTTTGATCACGTCTTTAAAATATGGCTATTTTAAAATTTTAACTTTTTTCCAGGTTGCCAGTTTTGTTAAAGGTGCCGTAACTAAAAATTACGTTTTTAATGAAAATAATGGAGTTTTTATTCCTTTTTATTTACATTGAAAAAGCAAAGTCAACAGCAGCCACAAAAATGTACACCAACAGCATCCAACATTGTGTAGAATACAAACAGTACACCTGTAGTGTAACACAACTTGTTTTGCTTTAACTTTTAAAGTAAATATACGTATATTGCACAGTGTAATGGCTAACGAAAAATTACACCATCCGCGTTTAGATTGGTTCCCTGTAAGAATCACTTTCACTACGCTATTCATGCTGCCACCGGGCTGGATTTTCAACGGAAAAATTAAGGTTCGATTTACGGCACTAAGGAAGCGCATCAGCCATCATGGAACCAAAACAGGAAGAGGCATTGTTCTCCCCGGTCACTATCCCCAGGTAACAGTGGAACAAATGGAATAACTGT
>JBBPCS010003409.1:0-12322 GCA_037974645.1 Hollardia meadi
TCTCTCTCTGCGGCCGAGTTGGGTTGTGAACCCGAACCTCCTTGTGAACTCTCTGCCATCTTTAGCCTACCACGCTTTTTTCAGCTTGACACATCGATGAAAGTGAAGTTGAGTGACTTCTGACCGTCATGCAGTGCAGCGGCCCAGGCTCACGCGAGAACGCGCGAGGCAGCCAGCCTCCGTAGTGCAGATTTTGTATTCCCCCCCCCCCCCACAATCAAATATTAATTTTCAGATTCGAATATCTGATTTTTTTAACTATTCGAATATATATTCGAATTTAGAATATTCGTTGACAGCCCTAGTTCACATAGACTAACGTAGACCTACCACTCGCCAGACAATAACACATTTAAGCTCTATGATGAATCACCATTGGATCTTTGTATCCTTGCCATTCTAAGTCAAATATCCAAACGCCATGCTGTAGAACCATTGCTGTAGAGCTATGTGCTATATCAAAAAGAAAACAGAAGCTACTACTTCTTTAAACTATGCTGTTTACTCTAATTTTGACTTACAAGTATTTCCTTATGTGTATTCCTACAAAGGTTACTATACCATTGACCCACCTGCCTGCCTTCAAAAGTTGCTCACTGTGGTTTAAAATACAGGTTAAACTTAAACTGAACAAAATTTCTGTTTTCATGTGTGACTTCTACAGCAGAGAGTTAGGTGGTGTAAGCTCATGTCTGCCATGAGATACAAGGTCGTTGAGTGTGCATGCACATGTGTGTTAGTGTTTTGAACAGATGGCGCAAATGGAATGGGTGGAATTGGGTTTGAGTGGGTGGGTTTAAAAATTGGTGTGGTGTTCAGATGCTTACTTGGACAAAAAGTCTTCTCACGCCTTGCTCCCTGTGCTATCTACAGTGAGATGTTAATAAACTCAAATACTGAATACCAATATTACCTTTTGGCAAATACAGTATGAGTCAGTAAGCAGAGCTTAGGTTAGAATTTGTCAGAAAAAAAACTACTACATCACTGGAATGAGTGAATAAACTTTTTGTGTTTCACTAATTTGCTGTATTTTTTGTTTTTGGACATTACAAGCTGGAGTGACGGAACAAAAGATTGTAAACAAACCCTTAGGTTGAGCAATGCAGTTTAATTTGTTGGCAGCAGTAGAGGTACTGATGGTATTATTGGTTATACAGGAGGTTATATGTGCTTACCATTGACTGTATATAAAGATGGATGACATGAGACCTCCCCCAAAGTGAAGCCAAAACATCTCGATCGACTGCAGTGAAGGTCATAAACCCCTCCTCCTCAATGATATCAGGTAGGACATGGGCCAAACTAAAAACTCCATGTACACCTGAAATAAATTTTTCCCAAAGATGGTTTCTGTCATTATAGGTAGTTCTTATCATGCTGATGTACTGTAAGTTCAAGTGTTTATTTTTCTGATCAGTTTGGTTTTAATTAGTTATTTGATGCTATAAAAAGGGGATGCCCTGCTCGTGATTGGGCGGGCGGGTGTATGGGCAGAATCTCATTACTGCGGCTCCGCTGCCCGGTCACTACTGCGCAGACTCTGGCTCCAAATGATGTCACTGCCGCAAGATGGCAGCACTCGTATCCGGGATATTTTGGCTTCATTTCTGCTCAATGGGAGGAAGCGGAGATGTGTCGTCCATCTTTATTTATGTCAATGGTGCTTACAAGTATTCCATGAGTTACCAGGAAAGATGTACTGGTTTCCAGGAAGTAATTGTAATTGGCTTTCTATATACAACTGCAAGACAACATTATAAATCTATATTATTTGATATATATTAAGTCTATATTGCAAGAACATTTGTTTTGACACTGTTGTGTGTGACTCACATTCATGCAACATGTGTGTAGATGCACAATTACCCAATTCATTGGATGGAAAGAATTCTAGTGGGAAGATGGAGACTGTAGAGAAGCCTTGGTGGCTTGTGTTAAAATGATTGGACCAGGAACCCCTACACCATGGCTAAGACATTTGAGAAAGCTTATGCTATGTCAAGACATAGGCCTCTGCTCATTCACAAAGCTCATATTTCCTCTGTCCTCCTCTACTCCTGTTACTGTAGCAGCCACGCAAGCCCACACTTCCTGGGTGGTTATATCATGGGTGCCAGGAGGAAAACATAAGGGTTAGGATGTCTCTGTTAGACTGTGTTAGATCTTAGATAGAGCTGCTGTAAGGTGAAAACCATTTTTGAAAATCAAACTTAAAAGAATTGAGAACATATGACAGGTCTTTGTTGACTATTAGACTTTACAGCAGACTATACATTCTTCATTGCAGTTCCTCATCACAGATAGCCACATTATACATACATTATACATTTAAGTAAGAAAAAGTGGTACATTCCTGACAACTATTTGCGCTATATTTGCCTGATAATGATATGTGAATTGCTCAACTTGGCCGGTTAGTCTGGTTAGTTTACCACATATGACATTTCCATGTCACATATGATCAGATTGGTCTGCACGCAACTAGTATTTGACAGAAGAAAGTCAGTCATGCTGGTTGAAACCTTGCACAGCAGGAGTGTGCATGCATACATAGACACACACAGTTTAATTTACGATTGTGTATACTGCTGTGCTAATAAAAACAATGGCACTTTCGAACTACTGCCAGATAAAAAAACCTGGGTGCCACAAATACACACACACACACACACACACACACACACACACACACACACACACACACACACACACACACACACACACACATATAGCTTGTTCTGACCTACAGTAGGCCTCTTGGATCAATAATTGTTAATTACTGTATGTACACCATCAAGATGTGACAATGGTTGACATTGTGGTTTTTACTACAATTCAAGTACCTTGATAAGATGGACATATGTACTGTTCTAGTTCAGTACATATATTACAGAGTAGAATAAAAAGGTGGAATTAAGTAAGCAAAAGTACATAAACAAGTAAATCAATAATATGAGCTAAGTGAAACATTAATTTAGAAGTAAACTTAACAAGCATGAACTATGGATGTTCTGAACATTTGAAGCTATCATACACATAATGATTATGACACTATCAGACATATTTTTTATTATGTCCTGTTTTGGGGAAGTGGCACTATACTCAAGAATCATTATTTTTTGTGGCTTGTATAAGTCGTACTTCAATATAATTAGATTAATGATAATCAACAACAATAAATACATAAAGGCAGTGTTTACACAATGTTTTGGGAATAAACTGAACTAATGCACTTGGATGGAGAGACCCTGTTTCTTTGTGGAGAAGGCCATTGAGTGTTTTATTTTCGAGTGCAGCTGTTCAAATATGATTGTGGCCTACAAAGATTAAAAAAAAAAAAAAGCAGGGAGGAAAAACACACAGTGGCAGCCCCTGTGTTGCACTATATATAAAATATACACTTGTACAGTATGCACAGAAACTCACACCACTGTCTGACACACACACTCATCCAACCGCCCCTTCCCTGACCCACACAGAAGACTCACAAAGAAAAGCCCCCCTTAAAAAAATGATTCACCCTCAAAGGCTTAGCCTGACCTACAAGTGTTATGTTTAAAGACAGGATTAATGCATGTGGGCTTTCCAGTGATTCACTGTCTGGTGGGGCTAAGTACACTACATGTTATACCTTCATTTCAAACCTGTTATACTGTCTCATACTAGCTTTATACAAGTTTTTGAATGTTTTCGGACAGCAGTAAGAAAGGTTGTTGTCCTCAACACATTTTTGAAACATTTTTTTTTACTGTTTAGCTGTTATGTTAATATGGTCGCCATTTTAGTGTTGCTTGCCAAAACCAAGCACTGCCCACCTCGCAGTACGAGTGTTTAGTGATCCAGTGCAGCACAGTGCATTCTGATTGTTGTAGGTTTTCTACCTACCACAGCCTGTTTTCTCTGGTCAAATTTTTTTTCTACTCCATAGACAACCCAGTTTCATGAAAAGACCAACTGTGACCAGCAGTGAAATACTTCTTTAAGGCTGTTAAAATGTTCTTAAAGTTTCTGTGCTTTCTCAGTCTTAAGCTTCAAAACATGAAATGTTCCACTGTATGCTTTAAATGAATCTTATAGCACATATTTTACACAACACTGTATGATTTAATGGTTTTACACCAAAGCTCTAACATACTCTTCCTCTTTGTGTGGGTGTATGTGAGTTAATTCTTGTGGAATTCTTTCCTCAGGACCTCCTCACTGCCGCCCCTAGATTGGCCACTGCCAAGCCAGTTTGGCCAGTATGAGCTTAAGATCGAGGTGCAACCCAAAGCCCACCACCGAGCACACTATGAAACAGAGGGCAGTCGAGGAGCTGTCAAAGCAGCATCTGGAGGCCATCCAATCGTCAAGGTAACAATTTTCTTTTCCCCACATATTTGGAGAACTTACTGGTGTCAAAAGTGTCCAAGTGGTGTCATAAAACTCCACCATTTTGTAGCTTAATGCTGAAACTGTAAAGACCATTGCCCAAATACTAAAAAGCTTAGTGCTGAAAAATCTTATCCATAAAAATCTTTCTACACTGAGGATATACTGAGGATTTACCGTCTGTGGTAACATGATGCTGGCCATGCATTAGTTAAATGAACCACACAGCCAAGACGTCAGCTCTTCCAGCTTTCAGTGATGAAATCAAAAGTTATCTGCAGCTTCTTGAGATGTTTTCCAGTTTGCAGGGATGGCCTTCACCCTGTTAGTGAAATATATTTTTTTCCTCAGAGTACACAGACATCCTTCATACCTATAATACATATATCAATATTCGAATGATAATTGATAATTAATTAATTACTGCATTATATCTTAGACATCAGCTAGTTGTTGTGAATGAGCATTACATATAGGGTTTCATTTTACACATTTGCATGTGTAGATGCCATGTCACATGGATCCTGTCTCACAGTAAGATTGTCAGTCAACCTGTTGAGTCAGGAAGACAAGCAGGCAGGCAAGAGAGCTGTCACTATAGCCCAGTCAGCTGGTCTGCCATTTGATAGCACCTGCTAGAGCCTAGGTGCTAGAGCTATGGCTGCTGTCCTCTCGGAGAGTAGTGAGTGAGAGAAAGATAGACAGAGCAAGAGCGGAAGGTTTCAGTCCCATTAATATTTCAATGACACAGTGACAAGCCTCCTTTGTGTGTATGATTAAGGTAGGGCCTTCGAACTGGACCATGACCATTGTTGTGGAACCCAACAATGGGTTAGTTCAGACTGCCAGTTCGGTCAGCTGTCCAATCAGCCCAATAGGATAGCCACGTAAGCTTCACTATCCTCCATATACTGTATCTTGCACACTTGTATCTGCTCTATTAGCACTGCAGTGGCACCTATATAATTTTTTGACAAATCTTTGATTATAGCATTTCATCTAAAAACCAAAAAGTGGATAAATGTGACCTCCACTGAGTTTTGTTTGTTCATGGCTACAGTATTATTGGAAGTGCTCTATTGTGACACCCCACATGAAAAATATGTAGAAATAAAGGGTGTTGAAAATGTTAATATCGAAATACAATACATTCAGTCTGTGGTAAGACATGCAAAAATGTATTGGAAGGACAGCCAAATTTGTAATTTTGTAATTATGTATTATTCGTTTTGTTATTGGATTTAGCCAACATGTGTTGTGTCATTGCTTGGGACTACAGATAGGAAGTAGGTTAGTTCTTAAGCTGACTCAGTCACTGCTCATTATGCACAATATACAGGAGATGTAAAAATGAAAAGAATCAACAATCAAACAGCTGTAGACACAAATTTCCTGATACAACATGAAAGGCCACATTACTGCCATCTGTTGCTTTAGAACCAGCCTATGTCCTCATACATTCAGTTATGCAGGCTCCCTCCAGGGCAATCATTAACCATTTCAACCTCAGTTAGACCAAGATTCTATCATGCCATATGTGACAATGCATAATTTAGCTGTCAAATGTTTTCAACCAAGCAATTGCCACACTTGCCCTCATTCCTCATCCCCAGAGGGAATTGTTTGGTTTCCTTGCAGAAGCTAGTGAGCAGAGAGTTTATATCTTAGGTCATACAAGGCAATTTCAAAGTTGATTCCAAGCCCAACTGGAAAATGGTCGACAGTACCTACATGGTAAGACCTAACAGTTAGTGCAGCCAGTCTTACTGGAATGTGAAGAGTCCATAGACTGTATAAAAGAAGTGGACGTAGCATCTGTGACATCACCCATTGCTTTATGGACTGCCGTTATGAAGCCTTGAGTTTGGCAATTTGGCCGGCGCCATCTTGATTTTTTGCAAACAGAAGTGACCATATTTGAACGAGACGGCGGAGCTGAGGAGGAGCGAGGGGTGGATCTGACTGAGAACCCGAGGACACTATAAATGCCCATTAATAGCGGCTCTTGGCAAGTGGCTAACATTATGCCGTGAAAAGTCGCTTACTGTTACTGACAAAGCTTCCATAATTTGAGGTAAACTTTATTGTTAAGTGTTAAAGTAGTAGCTGAAGTTAATTACTGTGTGTAAGTTAACGTTACGTTAAAAACGTAAACCATATTCTAACATTTTGAAATTGGTTCTGCAAATCTAAGTTTACGTTAACTTACTCAAGTTAGTGTGTGTTAACAGTGACAGCGAAAGACGAGACACGGATAACATCCAAAAAACAAGTTCACTGCAATTTAAATGTACACATTGCCATGGATACGCATTGCTACGCCTCTATTCTGATTCACAAGGTAGCCACAACCTAGAGCATACCCTGCTTTATCGTCTATTTTACTCTTTTTTTTTTAATTAACCTGTCCTGTCCAGCAACAGTCCAGTCTATTTTACTCTAAATGGTGTCCATTGACAAAATGAACATCATGCTGTATTGAAGAAGACTTCAAACTAGCGATTGAGACCATAAACTCATTAGGAAAATGTTTACTGAGGAAGTAAATCAAGTGAGAAGTAGGGTCATTTTCTCATAGACTTTCATACAATCGGACTTCTTTTTGGAAACACACGTGTTGCCCCCTGCTGGTCATTGGAAAGAATGCAGGTTTTAGGCACTTCCGCATTGGCTTTATTTTTCAGACTCGGAAGCTACGTCCACGTCTTTTATACAGTCTATGGAAGAGTCTGGTTTGTTTGCTCCAAGCCTTTTTCTTTCATAATTGTATATTTTTTAATGTACTTGTTTTTGTTGGACTAAATATTAACCAAGATTAGAATCTAAAGTAACTTCAATAGTGGCAGTTTAGATTAAGGAGGTAAAAGCTGATGATAAGCCACAAGAGAATTTGGACTTACTGCCACTCATGTAGTTTTCTTTAAATGAGCAAGGTTTACAAATCACTTTCTTCTGATCCCGATAAATTGCCATACAATAAATCGCTTATAAAATGATTTGGCTGGGTGCCTAGACCTGCACATATAATCAATAACAAAAAGGTAAAGAAGTTAGTGTTTTTTCTGTAGACATTTAGTAGTAGTATGGTGAAAACGAAAATATGTATATCTGCTGGAATACACTTTCCTGATCACATTGTCATATAGTAATGTCTGGTCACGGTCAGAGGGAGCTGACAGAACAAGAGAAGCACACAGACAACATTTGCTTGTGATGAGCGGTGGTTTTCAGAGCCCTGTGCTCAGAGAGAAAATGTGTGGGTCAATGAGCGTTATGAGGGAGGGAGGGGCGGGTGTATGAGTTTATAGGTGAGAATATATGTGATATTAATCATTCTGCATTCAGTTATTAAACATACTACTCCACTCTTTTCAGTGTAGTGGCAGTTTTCAATGTTAATCATTTTAATACTAATACAATGTGGGCATTCCAGTATACAGTGATATCTAGCTGTAAATTACACATCCAGAAATTATACACATTTCCTGTGTGCTCAACTCACAGTAACTTTCCTTTCTTATCTTTGACACAAAGGTTTATGCTCCACAATAATTTTAGGATACATTTGCACAACAAATTTTTAGCAGCTGGCTTGTACTATGTGAGGATAGATAGTATCAGCACTTGTCCAGCAGGTCTAACAGCCAGTCTTTGCTTTGTTTGCTAAACATCACTCCTCTATTGTTGGTCCTCTTAGCCACGTTTTGATGCACTGTGCAAAGAAGTACCATACTGAAAGGTAATTTATTTATCTTGTGATACCATTATTGTTTTTACAGAACCCCCCCCCCCCCCCACACACACACACACACACAGACACATTGGGCTTTGTAAAATTGTTTGAGGTTATCAGAAGAACATGTGTTGAGATGCTGGGTATAAGGTCTGACCTATGTTAAAATGAAAGCCAACAAACGTGTAAAAACAGCAATAACATGAGACATTATTGGAGGAAATCTTAAAGCCAGTCATCCACTGTTTTGACTGCATTAACAAGCTTGCACATATCATGTTTCCCAGGTGCATTGTAAGTGTGAACCAAGCTATTCCCTGGAGGCAGAATGACACTGGTGCGAGGATGCGTGATTGCAGCTTCCCTGCAACGGAAATACATAGATTGGACATTTTTAACTGAATTTCAGATAATACCGACATTAAAAATTTTGTCGGGCAAAATTAAGAAGGAGCTTTTCTTTGTTATGATGGTAAACATTGGTATATAATGAAAGGTCCAGAGATATGTTATGATAAGTATAGAAGTGTCATTTCAATGAGTAACTTCATGGCCAATGTAATACGCATTACATTTGTCTTCTTTTCATCTCTATGCCATTCTCTACTACACATGCAAAGCAAGCTTTAGTCTCAAGGTTTAATATTTTTTGATCTGAAACACTATGATACCCCAGCAGCTGCCCTTTCTACACATTGTACGTCTACATCATCTGTGGCCCTGCAGGACCTCTCATTCGGCCTCGGGTCTCGACTCTAGTGGTGTGATGTCACCAGATGACAACATAGCTGCCATCTGGACATGTTAATGACTTCCTTTTGTGGCCACACTGTTGCCCAGATCAATGCACCACTGAGCTGCGTTGTCAACAAAAAAACAAACAAGAGAATGTCTGAGGAAGGTAGGGCTGGTCTAGTTTACATGTGTTAAAGATCTTTGCGCTGTACTGTTAGCGTGTATGAAAAGGAAGTGTGAGGTATTAGCTATCCACTGGTTTGTTAATTCTAACTTCTTCTGGCCTTGTGTTTTTCATCAGGGCTATGTCTTTTGTTTGTCTCTGAATGCATTTCTTCATCTGACCTGTTTGAGGTCTACAAACTAAGGTAAAAGCAGCAGGTGGAGCCCTCAGTAGCATTGACTACAACCCCATATTGCCTTGTACAGTGCAATAAAGCACACTTGCATTTAACCCAGAGTCACTGCTGATAGTAGCACTCAACATCAAGATTATGTGGATTTGTATGTGGTTTGTATGTAGATATGTGGAATAGTTTTTGTCACTATTACTTCAAATAGAGAAGTTAAAGAAAAAAAGTTAAACTTTGTTGAACATTATCTCTTCTGTTGTCTTAGAAGAAATAGAAAGTGGAGTGCAATCGGGGAAAGTGTAAGGACCAGGGCTGTGCAATAGCTATTGCTCGGAGGTGGGGTGATGGCCCATAGAAAAATTCAGAAACTAAAAATCAAATCTAGTTGGTGCATCTTAATACTTCACAGGTTGTAAGAAATCTTACCATGTGGCTTGAGGGCAGTTCTGTGGTGTATAACCAGATTTCCTCCTGTGCTTAAGGCCCTCTCTGTAAGTGCTCTGGGGCCGGTTGCACCAGCTGGACGTAAAAAAGTTGGGTGTAAGTCCTACGCCAGGCTTAGCTACGTCCAGCTTAGTGATAAATATTTACACCTGTTGACAAGGCGCAGCTATGCCCAGCATAGACGATGCGAGTTCACGCTGACACGGTGAGCCCGATCTTGAAGGGCCAGAGAAACTTGCCGTATCGCCCGGCATGCTGTACTTCTGCTGACATTAACCATATCAGCCGGCATTTTGAAAAGATCCACTGGCATAAAATCAGAGAGAAATTAGCAGCTGCAGTGCGGGGGGCAGCGCTCCATTCCGATCTGTCACATGTTTGCAACTGTGGTGATAATTCATCAATTAATAACAGTGTAGCCCTGCTGAAACGAAACCTCTCAATGAGTTCTCTGTCTCCATAAATATCCAGCGGATTGGTGCTGTCTCTCATAACTCTTTCACGCCTGATTGCCCGTTCATCATGCAGCCTGTATATTAGACGTGCCACCATATCTACTTTTTATTTTTCACCATGGAAACCAGTCAAGACTTTTCACTTTACACCTACCTTTGACTAGGCGTAAGATTTAGTCTCAGACGTAGCACTACGCCCAGATGGTGCAACAGGTATAAATTCTACGTCGGGCTTAAGGTACATTTTACGTCCAGCCTAGTCTTACGACCAGGCGTACGTCCAGCTGGTGCAACCAGCCCTAGGTCTTTACAATGCTTGCATTCTTTGTCAGCAGTTTACTCACTTTTGGAAAGTTCATTTCATGGACTGCCGCAGCTGCTTGGCGTTGTAAGTCCATCATTCTTGCTTCTGCCTCTGGGGATGTTCCTGGTCAAGAAGGTCACATTTGATAGATCTTCCGTCAGGTAACCTTTGGTAGCAATTTTGAGTAGTGCATATACTTTACTTTGAAGCTCAAACCATTCTGTTTAGCAGGTGAATTCAAGTGGTGCCTCACAGTAACATAATATGTACTTGTAGAATAGTTGCAGATGAGCCAGGGCTTTGTTTACAAACTCAGGGATGTTTCTATCTGCCATGTAGGCACCAATGCCCTGTGGCCAGCTTTTGACTTCTATTGCTCGATCACACTTAGGTCGTTAGGTGGGAGTCCCAACAGGTGTTTTACTGATCAGATTGTGGTCAAGCAAAGTATGAGGCTACTGTAGTATGGCTTTTTGTCTTGGCACAATGTTTGTAGCCAATTTTTAAAATCTGAGTTCTGTAAGCTTTGAACATTTAAATGTTAGCTTTTCAAAAGTTAATTTTAAACTATAAAGAAGAAAAATGAAATAGCTGGGTCATTAGCACCAAATGAAAAGAAAATTTATTGTAACACTAATTAGAAATACAGTAGTGCATTAAGAATTTGTTAGATTGATGTGTTGTTTTAAAGTTGCTAGGCATTCATGCTGCAACTGGCTTTTACTTAAGTGCTGTTGACAGAATTGTGGATTGGTACACAAGGTTTAGATAACCAACATTCAAAATAGACTTTTTTGAGAGAAAGCAATATTCCAGGTTTTTGTAGTTTATGTTTGGGTATCTACTAGCTTGAGTATCAAGGCTTTAAGTTACTCATAGCTCTCATCCAGTGGCCTTTCATCCAGTGAGTCTGTGTACAATTTAATGGCTCAGTTGAAGAGCAGTTTCAGGTCAGTGATTTCTAACCCACACTTTTGTCCCCCCGACACAGAATGTAGGAGCTGTTAAGAAGTGCAGCCATTGTAAGTAGGAGGAGCAATGAGGAGATCATGTTATGCATCTCAAAACTAGATTTAGTTTAATGTATTTGTGGTTATACTTCAACAATCTGATATATGAGCTTGTAATGTGAGTAATTTGAGTGTAATAGAGTATAGTGTGTGATGATTTATATTAAGCAGCAGACATTGCCTTTGAATTCTGTGTCACAGTGTGACTGGCAACACAAATGCATCGCACTCGAGACAGCAGTGTGTTATGAGTTTGACACCAACTCGGTCTGCTAATACTGAAGAGGAAGACATGAGGGTGTTGACCAGCTGTTGATCGGAGAAACGGGTGTGTCATAAATGGCAATGACCATAATAGTGAGCTACTCTTCTGTCTGTAGGTATGGTAGCCACATAAAGTATACACTGCGTGCACAATTATTAGGCATGTTGTATTTTTGAGGATTAATTTTATTGAACAAATACAGTGCTCTCGGTCAATCCAAAATGTTAATAAACCTCAAATCTGAATATTTAAGAAAGTAAAAGTGAGTTTTTGGCTTTCTCAGGAGAATATCCATTTGTGCACAATTATTGGGCAGCTATTAGTGTGCAGAATTATTATGCAACTAAGGGAAAAAAAAAAAATTCTTGTTTATTTTCATCTGTCAAAGTGAGAATAACAAACAAACAACTCAAAATTTACAAATAAACATTTCTGACATTTAAAAAAAAAAAATTCAGTGACCAATATAGCCACCCTTCTTTCCAATAACAGTCATATGCCTTCCATCCATAGAGTCTGTCAGTTTCTTGATCTGTTGACGATCAATTTTTTGTGCAGCAGCAACCACAGCATCCCAGACGCTGTTCAGAGAGGTGTATTGTCTTCCCTCACTGTAAATCTCCCGTTTAAGAAGGGCCCACAAGTTCTC
>JBBPCS010003410.1:0-12322 GCA_037974645.1 Hollardia meadi
TTTGGTTAAAGAGATAGTTCAGATATACAGTAGTTTTGGGGAATTATACTGTTTTGCCCACTTTCCCAGAGTCAGAATCTAATAAATGCCTTGTTTTATGTATTTGGTGTCATCTGAAGTTAACAGCAACATTCGGCTATCTTGGCTCAATTGTTGAGTGTCTATGGACATTATAGCATTTGCCATATTAATTTAAAAATGGCATGTTTATAATGTGATACATCAGTGTTTTCTTTACATCTTTTTCCCCTGCCCTCAAGTGGCCAAAATAATAATAATAATAATAATAATAATAATAATAATAATAATAATAATAATAATAATAGTGCTTTTGATTAAACAAAAAATTAATTTTACTTACATATACTCTGTCTCATTTGCACATTGAGATTTTGTTATTCCTGTTGTGAATCCGATTAATTCTATCATTTCATCATAATGTAGGTTAATCTAAGCTTCTGTTTAAACAGGGACTTCCTGTCACAATGAGTTTGTTTTACTTATCTGATTAGTGTAATGTTTAACTAATTCTGTCATTGTCTACCTCAGCTTTCAATGTTCACAAGGCAGACAATTAACCAACCCCAAAGTATATTAAAGGTAATATCTCATCTCTTTAGTGTCATTCATCAGTGTTTACTGACTCCACGGTGATGACAGCTTCTGCTATTGTTCTATAAAATTCATGATTAAAACAAATGATTGCTTATTTTCTACAGTACAATATGCGTAAAATCTATGTTATGTTCTCTGCAGCAAATGATAACTTCTCCTGACTGTTGGGAAAATGCAAAAATACTTCAGAAATGATGAGAAATCAATTTCTCTCCTGTTTGGCTTATTAATCCTGCACACTCCTCTATATGTTCCACTGTGGCCTATTCTCTTTTCTTTGAGAAACTTTCATTTTTACTATGTATTAAGACCCCGTAGATAATGCTCAAATGAGATGGATGATAGTGAATCAGCATTCCAAAGATCTGTGTGATTTAGCAGATAATTATTTATGTGTATTTCACACATACTTGAACAAAGTGGCTTGCTCATTATTATCTCACCAGTCTTTTGTTTCATCACCCTCTTATGCAGTGCTTTAAATCTTCATTAGACCAAATGAGTGCTGTGACCATCTGCCCTATTTGATTGCAGAGTGCTTATCAAGTTTTTGGCTAAATATCTGTTACTTGTTTTCTTAATTGCAACAAAAAAAACTAAAAAATAAATAAATAAATAAATAACTTTTATATTTCGAGTTTGTTTCAACTACTTGTTTTTACCTTACCGGGTATCTGCAGGGTCATGTGATTGGCAAGCACCAGCAAGTAAGATGGAGAATAAATCACCCCAAGTATGAGTACAATGAAGCACACACTTTTTAGTGCTGTTTCAGGTACATTTACTTTCTGCTCTACCACAAAACAAGGTGGGTCAGATCAGTGGATCACTCTTTATGGATTCTCTTAAAATAAAACAAACGTCTACTTAAAACCCCCTCGTCACAAGTAGGGCAGGGAGCCAAAATTCAGGACAAAATTATAGCCAAATCCAAAATGCCCAAAAATCGGGTACCCATAAAATTTTTTTTGAATTTGTTCTTTTTTTAAAATCCGATCCTAAACGTGTGAACCCTTTATTATTGCAAACAACAACTATCTTACAGGATGTGTCTCTGTCACACATCAACATAACAGCTTCAATGTGTGGTTTCTTTAGATATAAGCGTGCATATGGCTAAATGATGGAGATAGGCCGAGGTGAGACCTCAAAAGTATTGCCACAGTATGTACTTCTAGGAGAGCCCCTTAAAGCGACACAATGCAACTTTTGAGCAAAGAAAACAACACATTCTTCCACTTACAGATAGAAAAGTTAAATTCATAAGCAATAAAACACTCTCTTGCTACATTCTGTAGGGGTTCTAATCCCTATAGTCATGGCCGGAGGCACTATGTTTTCAGGTTGTCCGTTCATTCGTCCATCCCATTCTCGTGAAGTATCTCACGAACGCCTTGATTTGAACATTTGATTTCTTAACATTTGGTATAAATGTCCGCTTGGACTCAAGGATGAACTGATTAGATTTTGGTGGTCAAAGGTCGCTGTGACCTCATTTCTGTTTCATTCTCATGAATGCAATATCTCAGCGATGCCTTGAGGGAATTTCTTCAAATAGGATAAAATGATGAAGTGATGACATTTTATATCCAAAAGGTCAAAGGTCAACTTCACTGTGACATCATTATGGGTAACATTTTACAATGAGGACACATTACATACCATTAGTTATTGCAGTTATAAGCATGTGTCCAGTAATCATTTCTAATGGTGTTCATGTCAACTAATGTATTGATTTCAGCATTATTTAATAATTTAGTAGTAGTTGTTATAGTGGTGTGTTAGTAGTAGTGTTGTTTGTTTAACCCTTATTTTAAAGTTGAAAACATCTACTGTGACATCAGAGTGGATGTGTTCCATCCACTGTGACAACTACAGCTGAGAGAGCTGGAGCGTTGGAGTTGTAGCTTCTGTGCTTGTGTGAGAAAGTGATGTCAGATAAGATCTCTAAACCTTAGAGGTGACACTTATCTTGATGACTGACTGCAGATCAGTAACTGGGCAGACAATCACTGTCACTGAGCTTCATGAGGAGGGTCATATGGCAGATGAGGGGTGTAAGAAAATATCGATACACTTGTCGTAATTGCTTTTGTGATACTGTATTGATTCACAAAAACACTAGCAGCACTGTAATTATTAGTCATCTGACTTTTCCACTCCACATAACAAAATCAACTGAGACAGGAAGAAGTTAAGCATATATCGCTAGCGTAAACGTATTTTATTGCCAGATTCTTGCCAGTAAACAGCCCTATGGCAGATATGTTGTTACGAGTGGTGGGACCAAATACTGTCTAAACTTTTGATAAACCATTATCCTTTGATCATGATCTTGTATTCCTCCCCTCGTTTCCATTTTAATGTAAACTGCGTCAGCGACATGCTCACTCAGCCAAACATCGATTGTAACATACCTGTGGACAAGGCTTACACACACACACACTAGCGCTGACCGAACAATTGCATTTTCATTGTTATCGTGATATGAACGTGTGCAGTAAACACTTTGCACATGACTGCCTGAAACAGGATTTATTTTTTTTTTTAATAATAGCACCCTGGATACATGGGCCAATCAGATGAAGACCCAGCCGTCAGTCAATTTGGTGGCACCTGTTAGATAAGCTAGTAAAATGGCTGAGGAAGGAGAGAAGAGCTAATATGGGCACTTCAATGTTGGTTATTTATCTAATGTCATATCGTCATTGCAATATTGAACAATATTATCGCACATCACAGATTTTCCTTATATCCTGTAGGCCTTACACACACCAAAACAGCCAATAAAACACACCAGTGGTTGCCTTTTGGTTTCTGACCCTCAGTTGTGACTGACTGGAGCAATCTCAGGTTGGAGCAGCTGCCTTGTAGTCATTAAAATGTCAGCCGTGTCCTGACATAAACTTAATTTCCCATTTTTGTAGACTAGGAAAACAGACTCATTCTCAAACAAGCTCATACACTCACTGCAAACAGAGAAATGCAAGCACACATAAAAAGTGACTTTTCATTCTATACCCAGTGCCCAGTAGTACACATTGCGAGGTTCCTTGGTGTATGGATTTCAGTTTCCTCGAGGTTTCCACAGTCCTTCTTCAAATCAAACTCTGATTTATTTATTTGTTTACAGTATCTGCTTTATTTTCTGCTCTGCCCCATCTGTAATGGTTGGAGTGTTGCCCAGAGAGACAATAGGGAAGGAAGAATCCTTGGGAGAAGATAAGAGTTGAGCTGTCAGCAAGGCAAATTTCATTCTTGTCTATCGACGCGCCCAACAGATTTGTGAAGTTGTGATTGCAATGCAATATCTGGTGAAGGCAGTCAAAGGGAGGATTACAAATGGCAAGCAGTGCCCCATTATCATAGCCAGGCCAGAGGAGCACAGGAGAGTCAACCTGGCACAGAGACACAACCACAACACACAGAAAGTTGCACAAAGAAAGAAAGGGTGATAGAAAGACATGCCTGACTGCAGTCTGTCCTTGAATCAGGATTTTCAGAGTTCACTCTGGGTTGGCGTCTTCAGCGTATCAATTTGTCATGTGCTTGTGGTTCATGTTGTTTCTTGATTTATAGATATTTTTTTGTTTTTCTGAACACTCATTACTGATGTTTTCTCTTCATATTCACCTTATCTAAAAATGTGAGAAATATTAATATTACTCACTCCCCATTGCCAAGTTAGTGCCATATCAGCACACAGTCAGCCACGTCATGTTTTACCTATAAGACTCGTGTTTTAATTAATGCCTTTGTTCTTCATCTGGAATGCGAAGACATTAGATTTCCACCCAGTCAGAAATATAAAAAGTGTCCTGGGTCATAGTTAAGTACGACATCCCATCCCACTGCTGACCAACGAGCCGCGCTGCCCTATAATGCTGCCATCCGTTTCTGTTGGCCCATTTTGTGGTTTGGTCATTTTGAAACAAGACTCCATTTGTAAAGTTTACATCCTGCCATGCAGTTACTCATGCTAAAAACAAAAAGTTCAGTGATCTGACAGACATAAAACTGATGACTCGAGTCATCGAGTTGAGGGGCAGCCTTCCTGCAGTCATTGTTTGTCATTCAGAGTACATTCTCACTCAGGTGTTGCTGTCACTGTCAGGTGAAACTGGTTTGGTTTGGCTGGTTAGCCGCAGCCACATCCAGGCATCAGTTACATTGTCATCACAGACTAGACTCATCATAGACAAGAGTACTGTTGTTATTGTGTGCATTAGAGTGCATATGAAATTCTTTTTGCATTTCATGGCCTCCTGATCAAGGAGACATTAGGTGGTTTGATTTGTATATGAATCCTCACAGTGTTTAAAACTGTACCAAGCATTGTTGTGCTGGCTTACTGTCTGTTCTACTCACAATTCTACTTGCAATTACAATTCATCCATTTTTATGCCTCTGCGCTGGCAACAGCTGTGTGCTGAGTGTGACTATATTTCAAATGTGGTTGGATACTGAATTGGTGACACTATTCTTGGGTGCCCACCTTGAAACTGTTGAAGGTTTAAGATGCGTGTGAAGATGTATGTAAAGCGAACGAATTTGTAGCTTCTTCATGTTCTATTAGAATCAGTTTTATTAGCCAAGCTTGTGAACAGCTACAAGGAATTTGACTGTGTTCTCTCAGTGAACTTGCACACTAATAGACATACAGCAGTAGTCCATCACAAGCTCTTTGGTTTTGCTGACATTGAGCTTCAGGTGATTGTCTAAGTGACGACAGGATTTTTCTTACTGTAAATCACTGTAATCATACATGTCAATATAGTGATACAATAACTTCTGTCTTGCCAAAAAAAAATAAGCATAATACATTTCATTAAATTCTCATGAAGCGTTACGCTTGTTTACTTCTCTGATATTCATGGTTCATAAACAGTAACTCAATATCTGCACCCTCGTCCTCAGTGATTAATATTACCCTGCTTCATGGAGGCTTGCGCTTCCTGTAACCATTCAGTAGACAAAGAAAGGTAGAGCACGAGACAAGTTCTCACCCACATCACATTACTTTGTGACAAGGTCCTTGTCACACATATAATCAGTGATGTGGAGTCTTACCGACACACACACACTGAAATAATGGAGAGAGAGAGAGAGAGCGAGAGAGAGACAGAGAGAGAGAGAGAAAAGAAGCAATAAGAGAAAAAGAAATAATGAGGCATTGTGGATTGTGCAAGCAGACTGCTCAAGGGACATAAAGTCAATTAAATTTTAATCAAACCTAAAGGATGCCATGCATAGATTATGTAGAAGTTGAGCGTGTATGTGTGTGTGTGTTCGTGCATGCTTGTCTGTATGTTTGTGGTTGAAACAAGTTAGGGGGCAAAGACGGTGAACATGCTACAGAAAATACGACGAAGATCCAGATGCAGTTGATTTGATTTGTTCTGCCATCACAATTACAACCAGAACAACAACCACGTCCAGAATGAAGCTCTGAATCGATGGAGCTCAGTAAACAATACTGAATTAGCCATTCTAGGAGGTACACAACAAACATACTGGTACATAAAACAAAGAAAAATCGCGCGTGAGTGTTGGAAAGATTGGTTTTGCTTATTAGCTGTATATTAGCAGATATAGTGGAATAACGAGTTGCAGGACTGCTGAAAGAAAATGAACAGACCAGAAGTTGTGATAAGCACAGATATTTTCAGTCAGGTGTGTATCTGCAGTGAGTTTGGAGGCTAGCCTTGAAGCCCTGCATAGAGCCTGCAGCCAGTCAAACTGCTGTGCTTTAATTAACACAGGGCTATGTTGACACTTGATGTCTAGCTGTGTTAAAGCCAGCAGCAAAAGGGACATTACATCTGTGCCAAACAATCAATATTTTGACTAATTTGCATTGTGTTGTTTTCTGCTGCTGATTAATCAAGCAAGGCACTGCAGATTATTGCAGCTTGACAACGGAGAGTTGGGACACAGACAGAGGGCAGTGTGTAGTATGCGGAGAGTCAACCATGAAATTGTTTAACCGAAGTGTTAAGCCACCCACATCCTGACGTATCTTCTCTTGTAATCAATTTACTAGATGGGAACCATGCACTTGGTCTTTGCAGTATTTTACCACAGCCCCACCTGTTCTTAATTAAAAATCATTCTGAATATTGATGATTAAAGGGAAGCTCTAAATTTAACTGTGAAAGATGTGATATTGTGGTTAAGGAGCTACATTATGTAACGCAGTGTTTTTGCATGTAATTGTTTATGTAAACATGAAATTTGAACTGAAGTGATGGAACAAAGCCAGACCAGCTGCACACAAGTACCACATGCCATGTTTTAGCAAGGAACACACAGAGGAGCAGTCTCTGACATGCTATCATTCATTTGTATTCTGCCAGTAAATTTGTCATTGTCATTGAGCTAAAGGTAACAGTAACACTTCAACCTTCCTTGTCAGGAGCTGAGAGGCAGTTGTTTCCATCTGAAGTCATTGTCCTTTCTCTCTGGGATTTGGAGTATAGCTGATATCAAAGGTGAGTGATAGGAAAGATGTAACACTCCTGCTCACATCCATGCACGAGCACACACACTAATGCACACAAAGTTAACACTGCCTTAGGTGTCAGTCTTAAGCTCTCATATCACACATAGAATCGGAATCAGTTTAGCTCATTTTTTATAAATCTTTTAAATTGGCCAAACCAATCACTAAATCAACGCAACCTTGACAGGCCTCCTGCTTTAGGGGTTGACTTCATATAAATAGTAATACAGGGTAGCGTCCCGATGGTCGATGACTAGAAAGTCTTGTGTCCTTCTCTCTGACCTTGTATGGTTGAATTACATGTCTGACTTTACGCTCTCTCTTCTACTTAATTGTTGATCTGATATTTATGATATCTTATAAAATTACATTTATTCTTCAGCATGATTTTAGCTGCAACAGCTTAATAATAAAGTAAAAATGAATCATTATCAAATCATTATTTGTGTTCATTTTATGACTTCATGCGTTACTACAAGGATAGATTTTCGGCCTTTAGCCTTTGATTGCTGTTTGCATACAGTGCAAATCCATTCAGTTTCTCTCATTTTTTATGTGTGTGTGCCAAACTGGATAATTTGCTCCAATTTAGATGCCAAGGCAAAATTGTTAATACGAGGACTGATGTGTATGACTGGAGATCTGCAGGGTCTCATTTTCGTCTTTTGTCGAGTTGAGATGCAAGTGAAATATGACAAAAGTTGGCTGCCAAAGAAAATCTAGCACCTTGGCTTATTATAGCTCTGATGCCTAAAAAAACTCCAAAAAGTTCTCTAAGACGGCGGTAACTTTTCACTTCTCAGTGAAAATAAGTGATATGACTCTGATCTTGAAAGAGTGCTCAATTAATTGGCACCTGTTCAGCTACATAATATGTGTAATTTTAAAAAAGAGGCTATTTCACCTGTAAATGCAGAGATGATTGTACTCTTGACGGCTGGAGGGGAAGTGGCAGCAGACAGACTTTATAGATGACTTTGATGTTTAGCATTTCTAGTGAGTTAATACAACATATTGAAATAAATATGTCTTCTTTAGCTACAGATATCATGCTATATTGTAATTTATGTCTTGGTGACATATCATGCATCGCAGAATCGCCTTTGATGTGATATCTTCTTATCATCGGAAGTATTAGGAGTTCATCTGTGATTCCCAACGCAACTCAATACATCTAATATCATATGTATCGCAAAGGCTTGTGTTTGAGGTGTCTCCACTTTTCCACATTAGGTTCAGAGAAAATCATTTGTTCAGCCAGCTGGCGAATGGATTATTTATGCGTACATGCAGTTTTGGGTGAACTCGAAGCCAATCTAGCGTACACAGTGCTACGTTGATGTCTCTAAATGGCATTCTGTGGATCTTGTCCACCGTAAAGTCCTCAACAATCTGCTTTAGGTACAACTTCTTTGCTTGAACATTCTCAGTGCAGATTATAACCCATCCACTTAGCCTCTCTGTCCCACTATAACCAGATGAGTCGACAGCAGTTTTAGGACACTCCAGCAAGAACCATTGTGCAGGACCGCTAACATGATCCTTTGTCACCAAGCTGAAGGGCAACTGATATTAGCATATTTATCCTCTTGAGCACGAGGCTCAACCTCCGTGGGCTTCGTGAGGAAAATGAGGAAATACAGGAAGGGTGAAGTGGAACATTCCCTGTATTATAGGTGGGTTCTAGATTTTAATGGATCAAACTGTCCTCTCTCTTTGTTATCATTCGTCACAGCCACTTCTTCCATCTCCTTTACCCATCCTCCCCACATTTGTCTGCTCTTCCGACATCTACGTCTCCTGTTCTTCTATTATTAGTGTCACTACATCTTTTTTTCTTTCCCCACATTTATGGGTCAGTCATGCATGTCCTCATCATGAAAATGTAATTTTGAAGTGACAAGAAGTCAGACAGATCACCTTTAGCATTGATGAGGAACTGAGGAAAAGCCCTAAAAAACCAAAACATCAGGAGAAAGGTTGACATGTCCCTTTGCCAAATTCTAAAAAATGTGATTTTGTTGATTTTTGACTTCCTACAACCAACAGTTTGTCATATACAGAAAGGAAATGAGTCGAAAACCAATACCCATTGACCAGAAATAGAGACTGCTGGCCCAAGTGATGCATTTTATGCAAGTCCAAGATTTAACTTGATACATGTTTGTTTTCTTTATTTAACTAGGATATGATTCAGAGATTCAGAAGGGAAAGCAGCTGAATATGTGATTCTGACAGGATGAGGAAAATAAAATATATCATGTCTGAGTGTCTGGCATATTTGATAATGTCATTTAACAGTAATAAACCAGCATGTAAACAGCAGCACAGTGTGTGATCAGGTCAGGAACTAGTTGATGATCTCATCAGAGACCAGCTGTGGCTCAAAAACAACCCCTTAGACTCCTAATGGAGACAAGGTTGCTTTCCTCTTATGAAGTTTGCAGCCACATTATGGCTCACAGTGGCTTGTACCTTGAATAACCAGTAAGTAAAAAAACAACAACATTGAATTAAGGCAGTGGCTCCTTTTATTTTCTTTGTGGACTGTCCTATTATCCAATGTTGTGCCTTGGCTTCCTCTCCTGTAGGCTGATAGTACATCTTCCTCTATGGTCTTATAGTTGTTACACGCTAGGTAACAAGGTTTTTCTATCTTATTTAATCCCCTGTTGTTTCTAGCCCCTTTTACAGAGCCTGTTCAGGTTGGGATGTTCCAAAAGACGTCATCATTAAATTTCCTACACCACAGACAGCATTGTGCATTTCATTATTCTTATTTTCTCATTCCTACTTTTGTTTCTTTATGTTCTATTGTGCTTCAGAAGATCTACCATGTAGAAAATTGAAAACATAGGGCACCAGTTAAAGATAAAAGTCAGAACTTTACCTTGTTTTGCTATATTGGGTTCTCACCTCAGATAGAGTTGAAACAGATGCACTGTTTGACAGAGGTAGATGGCTCCCTAACGCAGTCACAGAATATTAATGGTTTGTTTTCAATTGTGCACGTGCAGTAATTAAGTCTAACAACAAGAGGCAGCAGCGTCTAGCCTGCCAAAAAGCAAAAGAAGAAGAAGGTTTTTTTTAAAAAGATTCGCCAGATTTGTTCACTTGCCTGTTGTTTGACAAAGGCCTGTGTAATGTCATTTCAAGTGACTGCAACGTCAATTCCCTCTCATTCCCCCTCCTTCCCTTGTGGTAAAAAATACCCAGTATAGATTTAAACTGCGGAAGCTCAGAATGTTTAAAAGTCAGCATTTATTTCCACCAAAATCCTGAGCAAAAACCCTGCGAAGACTTTCTTCTTTCTTTTATTCTTTTTTTATTTAGTCCCACTCTGGTTGTTGTTGTTCTTGTAATTCAGTGTTCTGTTTCTTTCTCTGTGTGAAGCGCAGGAAAGGTAGCCTCAAGGATTCCTGTGTGTGGATCTGATGATCACATCTACTCTTCAAAAGTGATATCCTTCTCTTTTCTTCTCGCCAGTCTCAAACTCTCCTTCTTTTGTCTCTTTACTTTTTTTGTGATTTTCAATCTACCTTTTCAGTCTACCTAATATTTTATCAAAATTTTTATTAAAATGTGTTTATTCTCTATCATGAAGGACCCTGAAATGGAGCTTTCGCTAAACCTTCTTTCCTCTTCATTCTCTGGTTTCAATGGTACTTCCTTAATTATACACACAGTTGGCAAAGATGCCATAAGTAAGAAAGAGTATAGAGTCTTTCATGAACACAACATTAAACCACAAAGAGAGTGGTTGTATGCAGACTGTGACTGGGGGAGATAATCTATTTCCTGACTTTTTTTCTCCCACATCCCCCCTTCCTACAAAGATAATTCAGTGTGCTGTAAGTAGTGTTATTCTTTTGTCAATACATTTTATTAAGCAACATTATCAAGCACTAAAAAGAGGTGAAAGGAATTATGGGTTTGAAATTGAATTTTTGGAACTGAAACATACTATGTGGAGAAAGCTGAGCCTTTTTAAAGCATACGCAGTATATTGAAACGTGTCAGCAGGTCCTATTAGGCAGAATTTACATAACATCTCAGTTCTCATTATTCTTCTTCAGGGACATGTATAATTGGATTTCCTTTTTTTTCTCCAACCAGTTTTTTTTTTGTTTTTTTTAACCCTCATTTACTTGAAATGAAATTTCTAATGTTAAATTTCATTCTGAAGTAGTCCATCTTGCAGCGAATAATAGAATATCACTTGGCATCTGTGTCTAATGGGGTCTAGGTGGTTGCCAAATGGACACATCAGTTCATCGAAGATAGATGACCAACCTCATCTCAGCAAGTCTTTTCTTCACCTTGTTCTGTGAGTTACATGCCTGCATATGAAACATGCACAGACTGCGCTTCATGTAAAATCTTCATCATTTCATTTTTCATATGCTGTGCTTACTTTGCTCAAATGCTTTTGCCAAACTTGTTTTGCTGCCACATCTCCTCACCACCCAGACGTCCTCAGGTTGAAGTGTTAGATTTAATGTGCATGTATACGCATTAAGGCGTAACAGCTCTCTCACTAGCTCTATGGTGTGCGTGTGTGTGTGCGTGCGTGCGTGCGTGTCAAAACTGCTGAGTGATGCAGAGATGATGTAGTCATGAATATGGATGTGTCCTTGATTTCAGACATGACAAAAACTTCCCCCTCTATCTTTTCTCTGTTGTGATGTCAGTGTATTTATGTATGTACAGTATGTTGAAGCATCCTTCTCTGAGTGTGTATTCACTGTATGTGTCTATGCATCTATTTATCAGTCTGGCCACTGTACGTCTTTTCCACCGCTGCTGTTACGTCAGCACAGCAGAACTGGTGCATGACTCTTGAAATTCAAAATCATTTAATACTCGGAGAAAGATGTATTGATATAAAAGACATCTTTCTTGATCAGAACTGGTCTGAGAAATAGTTATTTTTGGACAATGTGACTGTGTAACCGTCAATTTCTCTCTTCTTGTTTCTTCTATTTCAAGTTCTCTCTAGGTTGCTTTTTTTTCTGTATTTCAGCTTGAGCAGTTATATGTTATATGCAGATCACTAAATAAAATGCCCTGATTGGTTCATACCTATCTGGCAGATCAGGTTCTGTTTTGTTATGGGTAGTTACTATGATGTTTTGTGTGTTGGTTCTTTCTGTATTGGAGTGGATTGGGTATTAACCAGTTAATGCATGTCAAATATACATATAT